>JBBUKS010026928.1:0-31179 GCA_038050645.1 Hedychium gardnerianum
TGTCTCTAAGGAACGAGCCTGGCGTGAAAATTGCTAGAGCAGAACACGACCGTGTCTCTCAGGCATGGCCTTGGCCTTGGCGTGAAACTTGCTGGAGCAGAGACACGGTTGTGCCCTCCTTGCACGACCTTGGCTAAAACAAAGGCACGACCTGGTTGCAGCTAAGGCACGGCCTGGCTGAAGCAGGGGTTCTCCTTTGTTGCTCCTATGTTCATTTTAGCTACATTTTTACTCCAAACGCGTCCTATCAATGAAAATAGAGAAATAACAGATCTTCGAACTAAAAGATTAGAAGGATACCATAATAATGAAATAGAGTGTAATAAGTGTAAATTATGCTCATGAAATATAAGTAAATGTGCGTCAAATAATGCATAAAAATATATATAATCTAGGCACATCAAAGCATAGGAAGCTAACGCTAGTTCTTGGAGATTTGCGAAAGAAGTGCGGCTGTATTTCCAAGTCTACAAGAGGCATTTTCCCAAGCAACCAAAGATCAAGAGCAAAGGTTCTTCATTGTAAAGTTTTATATTGTATTTGCTTTCTCCTTGTCTGTATTCTTGTTGTATTTCTCGTGTTCAAGATTGTATGAGGCTTCTCCGCCTTCTAGGAGGAGTGATTTCATAGTGAATGAGACCGTGAGAGCTGAACTCTTGGATTAGTCAACTCAAGGAGATGGAGACCAAAAAAATAAAGGTGTTAGCATTGCTTTAAGGTTTCCGCTGCAACAACAATTCAAAGAAGCAATCAAAGCTAATCACCCCCCTCTAGCTCTCTACGTGTCCTAACAGATTAAGCAATCGATTCGGCATGTTTCTGCGATAATGAACAGTGATGTTTAAAAAAAATTCAAACGATCACTGCGTTCAATATATTGTGTCAAATTGATATTTGAGGGCATGAATATAATCAGGAGAACTAGACGAACACATATGACTTGGTTTCATTTCATTCCGAGCTTTCTAAGTCTATCAATCGATTTCAGTCAAAATCGATTGATGGACCTGGAGAGCTCGGAATGAAATAAAACCAATTGTTATGTGTTCGTCCAGTTATCCTGATTATATCCAAACCCTCAAACATCAATTTGACACAATATATTGAACGTAGTGATCGTTTGAATTTTTTTTTAAACATCACTGTTCATTATCGCAGAAACATATTGAATCAATTGCTCAATTGATTCGGTTGGTTTTTGCGATTATAAAGTGATATTTTTAAAAAAATCAAACGATCACTGCGCTCAATATATCATGCCAAATTGATGTTTGAAGGCAAGGATATAATCAGGAGAACTAAACGAATACATAGGATTTGGTTTCATATAATTTCGAGCTCTCTAGGTTCATCAATCGATTTTGACTAAAATCGGCTGATAGATCTTCTGAGCTCAAAATGAAATAAAACTAAGTCATATGTGTTCATCTAGTTCTCTTGATTATATTTATGTCCTCAAATATCAATTTGACATAATATATTAAGAGCAGTGTTTTTTTTGAACATCAATCGGATTAAAAAAAAATTCTGAATCGATTGCTAAATTGTAGCAATAGATTCGAGAATTTTTTAAAAAAATTGTCTGAATCAATTACTACAATCGATTCAGGGAGGGATAAAATCAGTAGATATAAGCGATTCGGTAAAAAGCCGTTAATTTTATATTCTTTTATCGAGTTTTAGGAATGGACAGCTGCTCTCTTTCTTGCATCCTTTAAATTGGTAAACTTTTACATTGCATACATGATTTTTTTTTCAAACATTGAAATCAAGATTGTCTGCTTGTCTTTATTTTTCTTTTTTTTTCCTAATCATTCAGTATTTTGTATTTTAAATTCAAAATACAAAAGGGGAAGCAGTTTATTATGAAAAACTTTCTGCAATTTAGTTTCTACTGCAATGCAGGAAATGGGACTACTTGATCGAGAATCCAGATTGGAGATATACCTTTGTCAACAAGGAGCCACGAATCTTTCAGAGAACTGAAGATGGAGGGTGGTTGCGATGCGGATAACATATGTTTCCGATATTCTGGACTTCGAAACTTGTTTCGAAACCATTAATCGTGTATTGAGCTGTGGATGCATTTGTCGAAACTTGATATCCACATCATCATAAGTGTGTTATACATTAAGGTTTCATTTTAATATGTCTGAGTCAGAAGTCTATCTCACTCGAACACTCGAGTTGGAAGAACACATGAATCCTGAACTTTTAGAGAAATGATAAAACAAAGTTTGGAATGGCGTCGTCCATTTCTCCTACCGCCCCCAACGGTGCCCGGAGCCGCTTCTCCCTCGCCTTCAAGATTGGGTTGTCAATCTCAGATACATGTCAAGCAAAGTCTGTTTCTTGTAATAATGATCAAAGACTTGAAATGACTTCCATGGAAGTTCATACAAAATTTAGCAAAGAAAAACAAGTTCTTTAAGAACACCCTTTGAACAATTAGAAATCTTAGAATATGATGATTACATGTGAGTAGATTCAAAATCAACTGGTCATCTAATCTAAGTGATCAAATATGGATGAACCAGAATAAGATAAATAATAATAAAAAAACAGTGAAATGTACTAAAAATCTATCCAAAATTTGATTGTCAAGCCAAGACCAACAAAACAAAAAAGTTTAATCCATGATCAAGTAAGAGCCCAAAAGTATATTAGGAGGAACAACATTTGGCATTGCCCTCACTTGGAGGCTCCTGACCAGGGACTACTATCTGAGTTCCTTTTAGCTGGTTTGAGTTGCCAGCAGATCCACTCTCGTTAGCAGCGAGTGACTTCTTGCTCACGATCCGATAGATCTCTGTAAGAACAGTTTGGAAGGCACTCTCGACATTACTAGCTTCGAGAGCGGAGGTCTCCATAAAAAAGAGATTTTCACGTTGGGCAAACTCCTTAGCATCCTCAGTGGGCACTGCTCGAAGACTTCCAAGGTCAGACTTGTTTCCGATGAGCATAATCACGATGTTCCTATCAGCATGGCTTCGCAGTTCCTCTAGCCATCTTGCCACATGGTCAAAGGATTGACGCTTGGTTATATCGTAGATCAGCATTGCCCCTACTGCTCCTCTATAGTATGCACTCGTCACTGCTCGGTACCTATTGATAATCACAGCATAGTTCGTGTTACACAAATAAAAAGAATGCAACAAGAAACAAACAGACAATTACCAACGAAGAAAGAAAACAATAAATAAAATCTTAGTTGATGGCCACTAAACTACTGCATAGTTCATCTTTGTGCTTTACAAGGATGATTTCATATCTTGAAACATCTTAGGCCTACAGAAAGAGTTCCATTCAACATATTGCTTCTCTAAGGCTAGCTCTCTGCGCAATCAGGTCGGCAAGTGTTTATGATAATTTTGTTCTAATGTACAAAGCAAAAGTATTTAACGTGATAATTCTATTCTATCTTGAAGCTTTTTCATCAACCATCATCAGTGCCTCCCAAAGTCCTAATCCAAGTACAAAAAACAACTAAAGTAGAACCTTTCTACATTAAAAAAATAAAGACTAAAATTTTCCATTTTGTCTATGATATGCATGTGCAAATAGCAATAACATTCATACCATATTATTAAAAGGATTCTGTGTTACCTAAAAAGTGAAATAAAAAAAAAGAGTATTATCTTATCTCCTGATCAAGTTATCATACTAACACTGTAATAAGGTTCGATAAATTCTCTTATAACTAAAGAGTTAGAAACACATGATGGTAGCTAAATCGAGTGCAAAGGCATACTATAGGGTCATATTGTTCTTAGCAATATGTGAGCTCATTTAGATTAAACATATGATATCCAAGTATAGATTGATTATCATTTATTAGGGAAAAAAGTGAAATTTAATAGACTCGTCACTTCTTTTGATTAGTTTTAATAATGGATTAGCAAACTCGGTTAGATCTACATTTGAATATATTTGTAATCATTTGAATTTCTACAGTAGTTTTAAAACAAATTAAAGGGGAGTATTATAGACGAAGAGTCTATGACTACAATCTCGTGCATGTTCTGTTAAAGATACATTAAATGAGACCATTGCCATATACTTAGATCCAAGACCAATGGATAATCAAGAGACAATATGTAAACAAATCGACTGCAATTTAAATGATTCGAAAAACAAAGCATGCCAAAAATTGAAGAAACAACTCGGAATAGGATGATGTTGGTGATTATGGTGATGAGGATGGAAGAAGTAACCTTTCTTGGCCGGCGGTATCCCAGATCTGGGCCTTGATCGTCTTCTCGTCGATGGCAAGGGTGCGGGTCTGGAACTCGACGCCGATGGTGGCCTTGGAGTCGATGCTGAACTCGTTGCGGGCGAAGCGAGCGAGCAGCTGCGACTTGCCCACAGCTGAATCGCCGATCAGAACCACCTTGAGCACATAATCAATCTTCTGGTTGAACTCCCCGTAGTAATTCCGGTTCCCCGACGACATCCTCTATCTCTCGCTTAGCTCGATCGATTGCTCCAGCCGTTCAGCCAATGGGATCAACGGATGTAACTAGGTTAGGGGATCGCCGAAGACTATGACGAAGAAGAAGAAGAAGGTCAGGGACGAAATCCGCTCCGATCTCTTTCTCTCTCTTATTTTGCCTTTGCTATCTATAGTTCCTGACTTCATGCTTGCTTCTCCATTTTTTTTTTTTTGTATTTTTGAAAAATATACTTGTAGCGCACGTCGTTTATTTATAATTTATATATCAAATAAAATAATAATAATAATATCACTTTTTGATACGCTCGATCCAGAAGATTGTGGAAGGGCGGGAATTTGTTGAGGCGGCGCATTTTCTTCAGTTCTCTTCTCTCGCGTTCTTCGATCGGGTCGTACGCCCTGCTACAGATGGGGAGAAGGAAGAGATCTAGGGTTTCAGAGGAGGGCATCAAGGAAAATGCTACAGGAGAAGGGCGAACGCTAGGCGCCGCCGACTCGTCTGCGTCTAGTGACAAGAGCTTGTATGAGGTATCCTAGTTTCCTTCCTTTCCGTTCGTAGTCTCCCATCTTTCCGCTTTGTGTCTTGTTCATAGTCCCCAGCTCGTCTGTTTGTTGCGTCGTTCGTGAAACAACGCAGAAACGAAAAGCCCTAATTTCTATCGTCTTGCTTGTTGGAAACTCTAGAAGGTTTATGCTCTTTCCTCGCTGTTGATCCCTTATCAGGGTTTCTAGGGGTCCTTCCATCGTTGGGATTTTCAACAAACACCCGGTGAGCATGTGATCGAGGGTGTATAACTGGACAAAGCTATATTATTATGTTAGTTACATGCAAGTCTGGTTACACAATTTTGTCAAGTTCTTGGTTTCTCCATTGGCAAACCTACAACTGAGAACTGCCGTGGTGTTGCACGATCAATGGCAAATCATCAAGTGACTTAGCCCCATTATCGTTCTGAGTCAAGAGCATCAAAAGCCACAATTCTTAGGTCTTATGTTTCTGAATAACCTTCATGTTTTGTGGATTAACACAAATGAAGCATCCAGTATGTCTCACTTTCAAATGGCTTTTCCCTTGTCAAAAATTCACGAGAAAGGCTTCCTGTGTTGATATCTTTAGCAGGTTCCCAAATGCTCACTTCTCTTGATTCTTTTCTGCAATGAAGTCGGCTTAAGATTTTAATTAGACAAAAGACCAGCTTAGCTTAATCTGGAAAGGAACTACAATTTTTGCAAGTGGGTTCAATTGAACTTACAGAAGGTTTCTGTAGAATATACATATAGAAAAGGAATTTTTGAACTTGCTATAGTTTTTTATTTTAGTCTTGTAAATTTCATTAACCCTGTTAGCTTTGCCCTTGTATCTCTTTTGACATTTTATGGTTTCTTATGGTACATTGCACCTATTTTGAAAAAATTTAGTTCCACCATTCCAATGGTTCAATTTTGGAAATTGTGGCAGAGGACCTTTTCTTATTCTAGGGATTTTTTTTGTTGTAATTACTCAAATGTCCAGCAATTTCTATTTTTTTATGGACTGGTTTTAATAACATACTTGTGAACTTATTTCTCGAATAGTTGGCTTGTTGGAGTATTGCCTTCAGATTCTCGCTTTGTATCCTTGCTTTATAAGGAAATTTTTGTTTAGTAGCTTGATATAATCTTCTTGCAGATTCTTGGTGTAGAGAGGACAGCTACTCTCCAGGAAATAAAGAAAGCTTACCATAAACTTGCCTTGCGCCTTCATCCTGATAAAAATCCTGGTGATGAGGTGAGAATTGTTCCCAGATAGTGGTTTGTTATTTTCACATTAGGATTGTTGGTCAACAGATAATCAAGCATTTGCTTCAATTTACAGGAAGCAAAAGAAAATTTCCAACTTCTGCAAAAAGTTGTATCTATTCTTGGGGACGAGGAGAAAAGGACAGTCTATGATGAGACTGGTTATACTGGTGATGATGTAATATCTTTTGAAAGATTTCTTTCGTCTTGTATCGTTAATATTTTGGCATCAAGAAATAGATGGGCAAGCCTCTTGTCATTGTCGGAATGTTTGCTGTCAACAGGCTTTGGTTGGGGACGTTACTGAGACTCTGCAGGAATATTTCATAACAATGTACAAACAAGTATAGCCCTTAAAATGTCATGTTCTTTGTTATCCAATTCTTGTAACATAACATGGTGACATAGACCATTTTATTTCTTCTGGTTCTAGGTTACGGAGGCTGACATTGAAGAATTTGAAGCAAGTTATAGAGGTTCTGAGTCTGAGAAAAAAGATTTGAAGGATCTCTTCATGAAATTCAATGGTAATATGAATAGGTAAATGAAGAAGACACATTGAGTTCTTTTTTGCTTGGATTTCATACTGGAATGGTGCAGGCTTAGGCAATTGATTATCAGCTAGATTTTGTTATTAGTTTGCATAGTTTTATGTTTTTTAAGATGATGCCAATTAGTTGTTAAAGTAATGCTGCAACTGAAGTCCGTTGAGCCTTATAATTAAATTTGTAACTTGACAAATCACCTGTTTTGTCCAGCTTGTTCTGTTCAATGATTTGTTCTGATACAAAGTTGGACTCGCACCGCTACAAGGAAATAATTGATGAAGCAATAGCTGAAGGTGAGATGTTTTTCCCGTCAAATTTAGTAATTGGTATTGCTCTAGCTTGTGAAAAGAATAATCAAATATATAGCTCATGGTCTGTCAATAAAATGATTTAAACTTTATGAAGTTGAGATTTGAAAATCACGTGATGAATGCAATACTTCTAGCAAGAGGCATCAGTTACTTTGAGTTGACTTGAATGGCCATTTTATCCTCTAGGAGAATTGAAGACAAGCAAAGCTTATCAGAAATGGGCTAAGAAAGTTGCTGAAACGGAACCACCAACTGATCCTCTAGTCAGAAGACAGAAGTGAACATTTTTCTCAGACCACACCTTTCATCCATACATGTTTTTTTCACACAAGATTTGACTTCATTTTGTTAAACATATGTAGGTTAAAGAAACAAGAAGGAACAGACATAGTTGCAGTTATATCTCAGCTCAGGAGCCAAAGGCAACAGCAGCTCAATTCCATGCTCTCCTCCATCGTTGCTAAATGCGGTACCCGCGCTGATGCTGAACCATCTGAAGAAGAGTTTCAGAAAGCACGACAGAGACTCGAGAGTAAACAGGTGAAAACGAGAAAGCATTAGCATGTCGGAGCTCCTGTGTCGATGGTTTATTCAAAGTGGCTGAAGTTTCTTATCTGTAATTGGTGATTTCTGTCATTCTACGTATTGTATGCTCAAAAGTGAGGCTTAAACCTTATGCAAACAACGATGCCATGTTGTAAAACAGTATTACGATTTAATGATATAGTGATCTCTCACTTTTGTCGGTGGCATCTTTGTCCCAGTTGCCTTCAATCATGTCCAAACATACAAAATTGCTGATCTCGAGCTGAGCCCTAGTTAAAGTTTTGTTTAAACTTATTTGTCAGAAAACTTTAGCAATGCTCAAGTAAAAAAGGTACGCAGGGTTGTGTAAAGCTAAATATTACAGTAGTTTGTCTCAGGATTCGATCTCGCCGACAATCTGAAAGAATTACTTTTGCTGTGATTGTTGATTACTTTTGTTTGATTAATGACAATCACAAAGAAGTTATGGTTGTTGATAAAACAATACGACTCGCGTACATGAAAATGAAGAAAAACCTGAAAACCATGCAAGTTTAGATGCAGTTTGATGTGATTCGTTAGACTATCAAGTTACTTACAGGTTATGCAGAGCAAAAGATACTCATTAATGGCATTGAGTGAAAATATATTGCCTTAATTAATAATACATTCTTTAATTGCATTAAATAACACTACATTATCCAAAACAAAATTTTAAGTAACAGGTTAGAAAGTCCCATAACCATTATAACGGCCAAAGGCTTTAAAAAAAAGAATTTCTCATTTTTAAAATATCTAAATGACCTTATCAAATTCAATATAATATTTTTACATTTTTAAGGAAAGTTATTAATAGGCAGTGACGAACTGATGATGAAATATATACATATAATTAGTAAAAAATATATAATAAAAACTATTTTTTTATATAAAAAAAGGGTGGAGCCGTGGAGATGGACCGAGCAGTGACCGCATCACATCAGACGGACCACAAGTCTTGACTCAGCACATCCAACTTTATCCATGGTGGTTCCTCATTTATTACTCCTTTTTTTAATAATCAAATCTATTTCTTTCTTATTATTTTTTTTTTTTCCTTTTCTTTTCAGCGAAAGCCAGCGAAGAAACAAGTTACTGGACACAGACAAGCACTTAGCAGGACTGAAGTAGGGAGCAAGCAGCACGCGGCGAGAAGAGGAAAAGCACGCCAGCGACGGAGGCTCGCTGCCTCGCTCCGCCTTAGATCTACAGCTTCGACCCCTCCGTCTCCCCGATCCGAGGAGCCCCGCGGTGAGCGCTCTCTTCCTGGCCCTCCTCATTCCCCCTCTCCTTGCTATTAGCCGGAGCGCCTCGCTTTCTCGTGAGCTCGCGAGGGGTGCCGTCCCCTCGTCACTTTTCCTGCCACCATCTGGCTGCATTTGCTGGGGATGGGTTCGGAGACTTCCGACGGCTTGGTCTTCCGCGACTTCTTTGTAAAAGAACGGTCTTTTAAGCGAATTGTCGGTTTTTTTCTTCTTTTTGCCGGGTTGTTTTCTAGATTTTGCTTCATGCATTGGTTGAAGACGGCCGTTTTTGGTCTTGATTCGCTGGTTGGAGTTTGATATGGCGCAGAATGGCTGGTTCTCGGAGGCGAACTCCTGATTTGATGTTTTCCTTCTAGATCTGCTGTTTGACTTACGTTTTGGTACTTGCTTTTGCAAGGACCTGTATTAGTACCAAAATGAAATGATTTTGACTCGACCATAGGTGGTTTTTTTTTTTGCTTATATACGAGTGCGCTAAGTTTGTTGTGGTCGAAGGAGTTGGTTTTACTTATTTGCTGTGTTTTCGTGCCTTTATCATTATTTTTTTACTTTTGAGTAGTAACACTTGGCTACCTTGAACTGGCGCACTAGCTTGATTCAGTAACGATTTTGTCCTTGATTCTGGAGCACTTCACTATTCAGATAATTTATCTTCATTAGATTTAGTTATGTATCAAGAACTGGGATGCCTAAGGAAACTAACTATGTTGTGATTCTGCTATAATGTATCTGCACTGATTTTGTATCAAGTCTTCATTGCGAATTGGCCCAGCGTTCTAGGCCAATAATGCATTTATGTTTGGATCTTTGTTTTCATTTTGTCAGTAGCAATCTGCAACAATAAGCTGATTTTGTTGATTCAAGCTTTATCTGTAGAGAACCACCATAACCTGGTGCATTCACAGCAAGAAAACTGTCTGCCTGATCAATAAGGTATGGATATCTTTTCACTCTCATTCTGGCCTCTGTCTTATTAAAGGATTAAAGTCATAAAAAGCATCATTCTGTTATTTCCAGTGCAGTTCTAGTTGAGCTGTAAATGGCTGTCACAGATACTCAAAATCCTTTATTAGGTGAAACCACATGTGGATCTTTGCTTCAGCAATTGCAGGTTGTTCAGTTATATACTGCTTTTTTAGCTTGCTCTGTGTCCTATGAAGTCAACTGAATCACTGGTCTTTTGTTTCAGCTAATATGGGATGAGGTTGGTGAGAGTGACGGGGAACGTGATAAGATGCTGCTTCAGTTGGAACAGGAATGCCTGGATGTTTATAAGAGGAAAGTTGAGCAGGCTTCAAAGACAAGGGCCCTTCTTCTCCAGTCCTTAGCTGATTCTAGAGCTGAGCTTTCCAGTGTTCTTTCTGCACTTGGAGAAAATGCTTTTGCTGGCATAGTAAGTTAATTTTAGATCACAGGTTTCTACTGCCAAGGAACTGCATATAGCTTTGTGCTTGCTGAGAGCTTCTTGGATAACTATGTTTCTTTGCTCATCGATTTATACAGATGTATTTAACTGATGATTGCAGCGACAGCATAATTACAATGCAATAGGCAATATCTAATAGGATAGAATTTGGTGGTAGTATCCTTGTATAATGAGAAAAAAGCGTGTTAATACTCAATAAGTGTTATTCAATTAAGTTTATAGGATAAGAGTTGTACATGGATTACGACCTATCCTACATGCATAACATCTAGCTGAAAATTGCAGTAATCTGAGAGTACAAAAAATTGAAAGGTTAGTTGCATGTTAATTACCTGTTGTTCGTCAAACATGATACAGATGAGGTGTATGCTGATCAGGTTCCTGCATTTTTTGGTGTTACGGATAAGCCCAACCTACCCATTTACATACACGGTCACCTGAATCTGTGGTTTATTTTGTGTGATATGTGAATTCCCTTCATTTTAAGCAAATGTGAACCCTTTAATAGGTATCAAACCTAACTTAAATGGGTCAAGCACCGCACCCATGGGTATGCAATTATTAAGCATTTGTTGCCATCCCGAACTCGTTAACTTCCAAACATGAAAATCATCAAGGTACAACTAGGTGGTTCAGATCCGGACCAATTCTAGTGCTTGAATTATATTAGATGTTGTATCTATTTGTATGATTTTAGGAAAATGGAATGAGTGCCTTTAGAGGGTCAATCAAATATGGCATGTAATGAAGTATTTTTACTCTAATCAGGATCATATTGAAGAGCAAGAGCATCCATTTTTGTTAATATTTGACTCATGACTGCAGTCTGAATAAAGAAGAGAGCTTCTTGATGTTAAATCAAGCTGGAGCGTGAATTCAAGCTCAAACTTGTTGATAATTTGCATACCTAACTCGACAAAGTAAATCTTGTGTCGCCAACAAAGTAAATCTTGTGTCGTCATACATCCTTGCTTTAGCCAAACCAATAACCTAATAGCATTATAATATACTCGCCAAACAAAACAAGGTGCCTGTTCTTTTCGGCCTTTCATTTCTCTTTCTTATGCTTCTCCAACAAACAAACTTTAGAAAGTTGTATCTGTTTTAGGACTAAATCAGATTCTTGCTAATTTGGTTCAGGGCACTTCCTATCAAGTACAAAGACATAATTATGCTAGTGACTTGGAATTTCTTTGATATAACTTCGAAGCTGATAGTTAAATGGCAGGAAAATTTTAGCAAGTTGTTTTTTATGTATCTTTGTGCTTTGGTGATTAGTTTCATAGATGTTGCACAATTATAATCAAGTTATTTCTCCAACAAGTAAAGAGATAAAGCATGATATCAAAACTTTTTATATACTCGTCTAATTCATTTTCTGATGATGCTTATTGTGGTTCAGCCTGATAAGTCCTCTGGCACAATCAAGGAGCAACTAGCATCTGTTGCACCACTGCTGGAGGAGCTGTGCATACAGAAAGAGGAAAGGATAAGGGAATTTGCTGATGTGCAATTGCAAATTGAGAAAATTCGTGAAGAAATTGCTGGAACTTTGAAAATTGGACAGCAAATTGAAGCACCAATAGTTGACAAGGAAGATTTGTCATTGAAGAAGTTAGGAGAGTACCAATCACACCTTCAAGAACTTCAGAAAGAAAAGGTTCTTAATACAGTCACTATGTTGTTAAACTTCAATGTATAGTACTTCCAATAACATCTTGATAAATATCAGAGTGATAGGTTGCACAAGGTTCTTGACTTCGTTAGCACAGTGCATGATCTCTGTGCAGTTTTGGGGTTGGATTTTTTCAGTACTATAACAGAAGTTCATCCTAGTTTGAATGACTCTGTTAGCGTACAATCAAAGAGCATCAGCAATGATACATTGTCCAAGCTCTCTACAATGATTGTAGCACTTAAAGAAGATAAAAAGATGAGACTACAGAAGGTAATTTCTAGATCAAAGTATCATGTTGTACGGTTCTTCAGCTATAATGGTCTTCAATTCTTAATCAAAGTTCTCAGAATATGATAATATACAGTTCACTCGCCTTTTGTTGTTCATGCAGCAATATTTATTAACTTCATTCTTAGGCAAAAAAAGATTTAGGCACGCCATGCTTCCACTTCAGTGCTTTATGAAGTTTGAAATATGCAATTCTTTTTTATACTATGGGGTTGAGATTATGGATTATATTCTTTAGACATATATATTCTTAATCTGCAATTGTTACTTTATAATTGTTTGCGTGTGGAATGTGGATCACTCATGAGAGCAACTCCCACGACGACAATTTGAAATGCTGATCCACACTATCTTAAGAGTAAATAATTAAATTGCAGTTCATATTACATTTTATAAACTTGATGTGAAGGTTCTTTTGACTGGATACTTTTGAGTGCAGTTTAATGTTATGTTCCAGGCAAAAAATGTTTTTTGTGCTGTGTCTGCATGCCTACCCTTCATGCGGGTGGCTCCGTTTAGGAGAGGATAAATGGAACCGAGAAGAAGACAGAGAGGACGAAGAGGAGTTTGCATTTTACCTCCTTGCAATCCAGTGGGACGAGAATGCAGTTACGGCAGCGGCTTACTCGTTGAAATCTATCAGCGAACCTTCATGCCATTCATATCCTACTTTCATTCTCGCCGTAGCCTCCCACTTTGACCCTGCCTCATGCTTCCACCCTCACTTTGTCGCCTCTTGAATTTTGACTCTTTTTCATGTGTGTTAGTGGGCAGAGGAATAAATTTCACCATGCCAACCAGCATGGTAAAGAACTTTGAATCATGCAATTAAGATTTACATCAATAGCTGCTATAACTGCTTCCTTTTTTGTTTGTATAAGTTCTCTCTGTGCTAATATGCTTCCTGGACAATTAGTGCAAAGAAGATTCCATACTTCAAATTATTCACCACCAGTTGAACAGACTAATTTACTACCTTTGAAGCATTATCACTATAACTTCTCTTAATTGTCTAGGAATTTGCTATAAGAAATTTGTTAAGTTGATTGAAATTTCTTCCGATTGATCAAAAAAAAAAAAAAATTCTATTTGATGAATGATGGAATATAAGTGGCCAATTATGATCTCAACAACTCTTATTTATATTTTTACAGAACATTAGCTGCCTTCACTTAAATATTTTGTAGATTCCCACTAAATTTTTGTTTTCTGTGATTATTTGTCTTTCATTGACACATGCTGTTAATGCCTTTTCAGCTTCAAGATCTAGCTGCTCAGCTCACTGATCTTTGGAATTTGATGGATACACCAATGGAGGAACGTGAGTTGTTTAGTCATATTACTTGTAACATATCTGCAACAGTAGATGAGGTTACTGTTCCTGGAGCTCTGGCCCTTGATTTGATTGAACAGGTTAGATAATAATGATGCAGTTTTCTCATTACTGAACTTCTAATTTTGGTTTCTGGAAATGCTATACATTAGTCTTTCTTGTGTGCTTGCATAAATATTTTCTTCTTTTCTACATGTAGGCTGAAGTAGAAGTCGAAAGATTAGATCAATTAAAGGCAAGCAAGATGAAGGAAATAGCTTTCAAGAAACAAACTGAATTAGAAGACATTTATGCTCGGGCTCACATAGACATTGATCCTGCATCTGCCAGAGAGAAAATATTGGCTCTAATTGACTCTGGAAATGTTGAACCATCAGAATTACTTGCAGAAATGGATAGTCAGATACTGAAAGCTAAGGAGGAAGCCATGAGTAGGAAAGAAATATTGGATAAAGTTGAAAAATGGATGTCAGCTTGTGAGGAAGAAAGTTGGCTTGAAGACTACAATCGGGTAATGACTTTATTGCCTTGCTCTACCCAATTAGTTAATGTACTAAATCTACTTAAGTTTATACAGCCTGTAAACTCATTTTATACATTAATGAAACCTCCCCCAAGTGTATGTTCTTCTCTTAATTAGGTTGATTTGTCAAAACTTAGTTTCTTGAAGCTCCATTCCAACTAGTCAACTCAAGCACTGTTTTGAAGTAAAGTTAGGTTCAGGTCTCAAACAATGTTTTTAGATTATGAGAGGAACAACCAGTGGATAAATTGGTCAAGATTGGTGATGATACATCAGATAATAGTTTGGCACAAATCTTGATCATTTGCTTACCTTATTTGTTTAGTACTTCTATGGTAAACCTCCTGGTTGGCATGAGAATCAAGACAATTCTGCATGAGTTGAAAAATAAAGATTGCATATGTTAATAAAACAAAAAATAATAGCATTTGAGATACCAGTGGAAGTGCATTAATTACATGCATAAGTAAGAAGGCTAGTCACTAGAGCTAGGATCTCAATAAACATATATAGGTCTAAACTTAAAACACCAGACAGTGTTCAATGCTTCAAGTGTTAGCCATGTAGCTCCTTAAGAAGGGTCTATCTTGGAGAAAAAGTCAAGGCCTAGGCAGCGTACAAACTGTGGAGGATGAAGATGTTGGCTATATAACATTGGGTACCCAAAAGGCACAACAGAGGGGGTACAATGCTTCAAGTGCTAGCCATGTAGTTACTAAGGATTTGTCTTGGGGGGGGGGGGGAGTCAAGGGGCTTAGGCAGTGTACAAACTGTGGAGGATGAAGATGCTTAAATAATATTGGATAAAAAAGGTACAACAGAGAAATAAGATTCATGCACTCAAATTGCAAATAGTTGGTACAAACACAACTTGATGATAATGAGGATGGATCTGTGGAGAAAATGATGAAACATACAACAGATGTATGGAGCTCTGGTGGATAATGCATCCTCCGGATATTATACGAGTAAAAAGCGAAGATCTACTACTATATAGAAGAGAGGTATCTAGAGGATCTCTCTTTGTGACCAAAATAAAGCCATATGTAGGATAATAAATGCACATGAGCTCAGTGCAGGTGGAGTTCGCAATATAGATTAAATGTTATGACATGGTGGATGAAACTGAGATAATTACATTGTTCACTTTGTAGTATCTTTGTAAAATATTCAATGGAGCAATAAAGTAGGATGACTTGTAGTGTGCAATGGTGGATAAAGCCGAGAATATTAAGTTCACCCTGGAGTACCATCTTGAAGTATTTATTAGATGGAGCAACAATTTAATCTTGCTAAGGTGGAGATTTGTTGTGTGATTCTTTCTCGATCTGGTGAGTAGCTTAACAGCCTCATCAATCAGTAACCTCCTTATTGTTTTGTTCTATTTTGACAGTGAGTTGGTGATGATTGCTTTTCACCCAAAGAAGCATACTAGAGATATGATGCAACTTGGGAGATGTGCGAGGCACTTACTATTAGAGACTGAAAAAATTGTAGAGGAAGATTTTCTTATATAGAAGAGCTTTTGATTTCCAAGGATGAGTTTTAGGGAGGACTGTGAGAGCTTTTGTACAGTGTCAATGTCTTATCCCATCATTTTGTTTTCTTATTGCTTTTATATCATATAGGCCTGAATTCTCTTAAATTAGGCTTTAGATTGACTAGGTTATACAGCTTTTGTTCCCTTTTCTTGTGTGTGTGTTGTCATATTAAAGGAGTTGTTCTCTGTTCACACAAGGTATTAGGTGCATTGATTCTAACATGGAGATGAAGATTCCATTGTGGCTTTACGGCGGGGGTGATTTTTGGTATTACATTTTAGGAGCTCTGTTTTCAATTAATCAATTCAGTTTGAGATGGTGTATTTAAGCGACTGTGCTATTTGAGTTGATCCTATCTGTGAGTTCCAGGGTGTTTCAAAACCAATAGCAAAAAGTGGTGTTAGAGTAGCCTCAATCTCAAAAGATAGATCTGAAGAGATAAATACATCATCGTGGTATTTAATCCTTCACCTCTCAGGTAAAGAACTGAAAAGTGTTTCAGCATGAGACTGAAACCAATACCTTTACCTGTATTGAAATGTGTCTTTAATCCTTCACTTCTCAGTTGAGCTGAAATGCATCTTTACTTGTACATACATGGTGCAGATGCTTGGCTATTTAGCTGATATGTACCTGCTCGAATGATAATATATGTCATGGTTTCTTCTTTTTAACTTGTCTGTTGGAATTTGTTCTACCATATTGAGCTTTAGAATGACATTACTGCCCTTTTTACAAGAATTTTTGTAAGAAAGCAGTTGCAATCAACATGAGCTGTAAATTTTACGTATACTGCTTTATGCATTTCATTATACAACTCTAGTTGGTGAACTTCAATTTGTCCATGGAGTCTGTAAGTTTGTCATGCACTATTTATTTCATTTCTCTTGGAATAATGCTTGAAATTAACATAATTTAATCTCTGTCGTACATAATTTCCGTTCAGGATGACAACAGATATAACTCAAGCAGAGGTGCACATTTAAATCTCAAACGTGCAGAAAAAGCTCGCATATTGGTTAACAAGGTTCCTGGTATGATTCGCTCAACCTTGATCAATTTAATTTTAGGTAAAATAATGGTATGTAGCCATGAGGTAAGGAATGATCCGATCCACCTGGTGAAATAGGTTGCTTTTTGAGTAAATATGATGATTTTCGTTTTTGGCTCCCTTTAACATATTCAGCATACACTTGGTACTTGGACAGTGTACAGTCACTGCTTGTGATTTGTTGTTTACTTGTTAAGTTTATGTGCCCTATCTGACCATTCTCATGACTTGCCTTGAAACAAGTTAGTAAATTATATAATTGTGTGAGTGTAGCTGATGGGTAACTTTTGATTACAAAATGTGTATTATAACCAAGTTAAGGGATTTTTTCTTCCCTTCAAATGGAATCCAAATTAGTCCTTCTGCAGAAACTAGGAGGAAAGGTGTTAATAATCAGAAGGCCAACTTGTCATCTATTAACATGGGGATCAATTTGAAACTGTTCAACCCTGCGCCTAAAGTTCATGTTAGCACAGGTAGTGTCCTCAAAGTGTCAGATTTGCTACAATGGGACAAAGATTAATTTCCAACGAACGCATGTCCTCGGGAAAAAAACTCCTACCACCCCTTAGCTAGCCACTTGACGGTTGGCTATAAGCTGATCCTGATACAGACTGTGAGGGACGCTTGGGTGAGCGTAATCACCTTTTGCTACCATATCAGCATAGGTAATGTATGCCACTTTGAATGCTAATTCATGGGGTTTTTTTAGATTGTTCTGTTAGCTGAGTGGCGCTAATAATTCTGAATTATCTACACAACAGCAAACTTGCATTGGACTGATAAAGCATTTTAAAGTCTCTCTTTCCATATATAATAAATAATTTCTTTGTTGCTGCAGCTCTCGTTGATACTCTGGTTGCTAAGACTCATGCTTGGGAGGAGGATCGTGGCATGTTATTCATGTATGACAGTGTTCCGCTCCTTGCTATGCTTGAGGAATATACCATGCTAAGACAGGAAAGAGAAGAAGAAAAACGAAGACAGAAAGTATACTTTTTGTTTATATCTTCGTAATGCTAATCTTGATCCATGACTAGTTACAGTTCATGCCGCCTGATTCTCTTTTTGTTCTCATAAATTTCAGGATCAGAAACGCATCGTTGAGCAACATACCACCGAACAAGAATCTGTCTTTGGCTCAAGGCCTAGTCCAGCACGCCCTCTCGGTTCAAAGAAGGTGGTCGGTCCTCGTACGAATGGAGGTGGATCAAATGGGACTCCTAGTCGAAGGTTATCTCTCAATGCACACCAGAGTGGCGGCAATGGTGCTAGATCCATGAGCCGGGACGGAAAGAGAGACAGCAATAGGGCAGTAGCTCCAGTGAACTATGTTGCAATAGCCAAAGAGGATGCAGCCTCCCATGTGCCTGCTACTGACCAACTTCCTGCTACACCATGAGGAGATTTCCTTTTTTAAAAAAATCACATATCGTATGAGTTACTGGTGATCATGTTAGGTTATGATAAAGTACTGGAGAGTAACTATTGGCGAGGTTAGAAGCTGAACTGCTTTGTTTGAGAAAGTCTCGTTCTTGGTAAATTATTCTGTTAGCTTTTTAAACATATAATATTTGTCAGTGTAAGATATTCTGGTACCAGTAAGAATGCTGTAGTTTGTTCATTTTTATCTAAGCGCATCTGAGCATTCTGTAGATGTGAAAAATGCCTTGTGCGATCAGTGGTACCATTTGCTGTCCGATACATGAGATATTATCAGCTGAAAATCAAATCATGATTAATAATTAAGTCCTTATCTTTCCTCAGGTATTAGTCATTATTTAAATTAATAGTTATCATAATTTATTTCCTCTGTATTATTATTTTTGAGACCGACCGACGAAGATATTGAGAGTGAACGTTTCATCTTTTTGTCATCGTAAACTATACTTTTATTTTATTTTGTTTTATCTAAAGAGTACAGCTCGCCACTTGCGGACTTGTCCAAAAATTCTTAACAGTTGGTACTAATTTACTCAATTTCAGATAGTAATAGTATAAGATTAAGGTGATGATTTTACTTTTGCTCCAAAAGATCTTAAGTAATCCACAAGCTATAAAATAACTTCCACAAATAATACAGGCTATAATCATCTATTTTCACTGTATCGAAATCTGTGAATAATAATAATAATAATGTTACAAAAAAATTTAACAATGTAAATAATTTGAACAAAGGAGTGGATTGTAATAGCTTATTTTCAAATACATGAGTTTTGAGGTTTCCATCAGCTCGGTAGAAAGAATTGCATCGTTCGAGGTCCATTATACACTTTTCATTTAGATAAATACATCGAACAATCTGCACAAAAATATCCCAATATGAATCAGAATGTAACAAAAAATATCCACTTTTTATGTTTATGATATTTCAGCTTCGTGATTTTGATAGGGCCAAATAGCCAACCAAGCGTAGCAATTCTATATAAATGGAGGGGCGAAAAACACTTCGGAGAAACAAACAGTTATTGGCATTTAAGCTATTAATGTCAGAACGTATCCCCCAATTGAAACTCTCCTTATTCGCACAGCAGTATCAAACAAATGTTGAATTCCATCGCCAAAGAGAGAATATAATACTTGAGCATAATGAATGTTGTGCTAGTCTTTCTAAATATTAAGACAAATATAGGCAAGTAGAGGTAAGATCACGCGGATCTTAAATGACTGATAATAGAGAACGGAACTTACATATCTTCTTGGAATATTTCAGCAAATCCATTAAAGAACATGTCAAACCATCCAGTAACCTGAAAAATAACTGGTGGAATACTAATGACGAGCCGAGGAAAAGAATGCTTCCAGAACTGGAGAGGGGGCAGCTGGTATCATTACATTCATATTTCATACTGAGAGAACCTGTAGATCAAAGTAGAAGCTGAAATATTAAAGCTCAGAAAAGCTATGCCACTAAGTCTGTTACATACCTCTCTCATCTTTTATAGCCACTTTCCTTCATCAAATGGCGGTAACTTCGACCACGGATTATGCGTTGCCATAAGTATGCTAGACGCTCCTGAAAGTTCATTTGCAGCTTTTGTTGAACAAGCCTAACCATCAGGAAAACGAAAGGTAAGAGAATGTTTAATGGCTGAAATTCCATGGATACCAAATTTAAACAGCTTACCATCTCACTAGGCATCTCTGGATACCACGAGTAATTGGCCGAACAAAAGATGGATCTCTCTGTGTATATAACAATCCCACCTAGCCAGTATGACAAAAGTAATATGATATGAAATGTTTGTTTAGCTAGGACTTGAGTGTGCTGCTGAGAGTGTAAATTCAAATTTTCATTTCTTTGTGTACCTCCAACATGGCAAGAAGTGAAGGATCATCCAGTATTTCAAGGCTCTGGTCAGCTAGATAATTAACCTACTCAAGATAAGAGATGAAAAAATATATATATTAAACTCCATAACTGATCTGGAATGTTATCCTAAACAACATCCAAACAATATTCTTTCCGCACGATGAAAATTCGATCAAGACTACCATAACATTGAGAATCCATAAAAATACACTTATGTAAAGCCACTTCAGTGCAGCGTCTTTTGGTACTTGCAAATATTCATTTAACATCTAAAATTCAAAGAACAAAGCATGATGAGCCAGCATATCATTCTTCAAACACTATTGATCAGCATTCACCTTATGAGTGATATTGATACTCCCTATCTCTAAGGTAGAAGCGACCAGAAAGTGATTTTAGCAGATCATTCTTGATTGTGATTTGATCAAAAAGAGAAATGGAGAAAACTAATTGCCAAGTTGATATATTTGATCTTCTCCCAAAACCCACCTTCAGCTGGGACGAAAATATCTTCTAGTCTTTAACTATAGTGAATATCAATATAGAAAGTTAAAAATTTATCAGTCTCTCAAATCAATTAGCTGATCACGAATGTGGAGGAAATAAAGAATTGGGCTACAAGTTCTTCTCGGATGGATATAGCATGAGAATAAGTCCCAAGTATTCTACATGCAATTCTAGGAAAAAGTTAGTAAAACAATAGTAGGAAAAGAATAACTCACAGGAAGAAAAAAAATAACACAGAAAAAGGATAAATCCTTTTCTCTTGCTGATTAAAATCAGTAACAGGTTATGTTCCATCCAACATCGACAGAAATTGGTTTATTACTTTCAAAAAACATACTTTTGGATCCTACAAAGTAACAGACAAACAAGAATATAGAAATAGTATAGTATAGTAAGCGACCATATTCAGAAATACTGAGTGATCTAGCCTTAAACATTCCATACTACAATGTCCTGAAATATCAAAAACAAAGTCAAGCAGAGGAAAAAAAACATAATGAGAAGACTCCTTACACCGAATTCAGTGATCAAAAATGATTGGACAAAATCTATGAGTTGAATCTTTGCCCACATGATAGATGAAACAGGGTCATTAGTGCGAGGCGGATGCCTCCAAGGTGCGCCAAAATGCAATCGATCTTCAGAAACTTTACCATTATATGCATCAAAAGCAAACTTTTGTACAATGAGTAAAGCTGATTCCATGGCTGGGTTCACCACAGTAACCTGCCATAGCAGACCAGAAACTATGGAAAATAATTTACGACAAGACTGTGTAATAGTAACAGGATAATAGCTCAGATTTAATACTTTTATCACACTTAAAGAAAACTTATTATTATCTAACCAAATCATGAATGTGTTTGAGTATATATCAATGTACTAAAAGAGAGCAAATTGCACCTTTTTGCATTTTATAGATAAAAACATTATAATATCAGTTGAATAATGAGACTAAGCATTTTAAACAAAAGTTTAAAAAAAAAAAACAACTGTTTTTTGGGGGGAGCTACAAATGCCATGCCATACTGCTGTTTGACAAAGGTTACATGGCATGCTCAACAGTAACATAGCACATGAGAGATCACTGTCAATTGAGAAATAAATCCAAGTTTAGCACAAAATAAATAAAAAAAAGAGAAATGTTTAAGATGAAAATATCCACTAGAATAGGAACTGAACTCTAGTTAATTTCACTATCATTGCAATAGTTGTTTTACTAATAGAAACAAGTTGTAATTTTGCAACTTATATATTGCACTATAGTACAGTAAATCACAAACCTCAAAGAAATAGGAGTGAACCAGAAAATCCATAAACAAGATATGCACTAGTCAAAGAATAATTGATGGTGTTTTCAATGCTTATTCAGTTACCACGGTCAAGAGTAAAAAATAATAACTAAAAATGTTAAACTAATTTTTGATAAAGCAACAAATAGATTGAATGGAGTTATTTCTTTGGCCAGACAATAAAATGAGAACTTACTTGTAGATATGATAAGTATGCATCCACAATATCCTCAAAATTACTCTTGTCACCCTGATATGCCCTAAAGAAAGGTACTGATAAGTCCCATGTAAACATGACTAATGGAAAACAATTCACCAAGCAGGTGAAATATTCCAAAAAAATTAAAAATGGTGTAAACAGGAACTTCCATCTTAACTTAAATAACCTTGCCAACCACATAAAAAGACATGTTAAACTCAGCAATATATCTTTCAACATTACAGTTTGAGCTCCAGATGTTGGGGGAATTGACTGGTAGACCTCGACATCTAGATTTACAACAACAATCTCCATTGTTCTAACACATCAAAGGCTAAAGGAAACAACTATCGAACAATTTATCATTAGAATGTTGCAATGAAACCAAAGTTGGCACCGTAAGCAAAGTGCTGAATAGAAGGATTGTGAGAGAAACTTCTCTAAACCTTTTGCATGTTCCCTTAAGATCCTTTTACTCAAAACTAATTCATAAGCATACTCTGATAATAAAACATGAAATTAGGATAAAGGAAAATGGAGGCTTTTTCAGCCAGAAGAAAGCTAGTTGACTAGTTACTTACTCTGGGTAATAACCACTTTGTTTGAGCACATAAAGTTCGTAAAGTTGTCGTGGATTTGAACCAAGTACTTCGTCAATCACTTTCCACTATCACTTCATAAAAGATATATTCAGTATATTACATGAAATAGTTGGCGGTAAAATATCAATGTAGAAATAGAAGTCAAAGGGAAAAGGTTTCAGAATGGTCGAGATAGCAATACTACCTCGGACTCTTTGAAGAAATCAGAAACCATATGCAGCTTAGCTTCTTGAGGCATCCACCCAAAAGTCTACCAAGCATTGTTTAGAGTATAATAAATTAATCACTGGCCAAAAGAAGGTCATGAAATGCCAAGGTTCAACAAAAAACATAGGTAGCATACCTCGCGTGAGATAAAAATGTTAGGAAATCCGAAGTCAATAAAGGCTTGGTATGAATAGTAACTAAAAGAAAATAGAGACAGTTAAGTACTTCCAAATTTAAGAAAGAAAGTAAAATATCCTCAAGTTATCAAACCAACAGTAACTAAAAATCTTCTTCTGATAAAAGAATAGACTAACATCTTCCTAAAAGTGATCAACTCAAAAATAACAAGAGCCACCTACAACAATTATGTGAAGAAATGTACTTATATAATGGTAAAACAAAATTGTGTAATTGCTTCCTCAGAGCATTGCCAGAATACAGTTGACTGGTCAGCTTGAACCAAAGAGATTAAGTATTAGCTGAAGTAACACCGCGTTGATCACGTCTGGCTGCAAGTCTAACACTGTTTTTTTAGGTATGCAAGTTTTTTTATATTCCCTACAGGCAATATGAATGCAGTTACATAGGACTTGAAGGCTTTTCCTTTTCTTCCTTTTTTTTAAGGAATAATAGAGAAACAAAACAAATCCACTTAAGTCCATAGATTTAGCAATATATACAGGTCACAGTCAAAATACATAAATTGAATACGAGATGGATGTATGATAATATTCTACCATCCATATTAAAGGATAAGTCACAATCAAAATACATAACTTGAATAAGAGATAGATATACGATAATATTCTACCATCCAAATCAAAGGATAAAAACACATGCTAGATCAAATTCAGCTTACCAGCATATCATTGTTAAGCTATTGTCACAGGTAATTGGGGTTAATACTAATCAATAAACTATGGATGACTGCTACACCAGCTCAACATATAACACTGAGTTCAATGCAATATACAGTTGGGATAGTATATCGAAACTGACAAACAATGGGAAGTTGATTTATTGCCCAATTTGTCTTTCCAATTACATCATGCCATCAAGTATTTTGAAATGTCTTCCACCATTGTAAGTGAAGGTTTTAAGGTAGACATATTTTGATGGAGCATAGAAATATTTCTGATATAGATAAAAGATAAATTATGCCGCAACTGTCACATATAATTCCACTAGCTGCACCAGCTGTTGATATTTATTTATCCATCATAAGTTAGAAATATTAACAAAAGAAAACTTAGTTAATATTCGTGCATAAGAAAGAGTACTTGACTAGTATCAGTCTTACCTATCTGATGTTACAAGAATGACAGGTAAGCATCTGTCATTCACACCTAGGGCTATCAACCTCCAAATGAAACTATCATGATACATTGTAGCAGAAACTGTTGAATCATCTGTTAAGATTGCCTTTCGTAGAACATCTACATTGTTTATAACCAGTTTTGGCTGCAAAAAAAAAAATCACAAGAAAGAATATGACATCACATTCTGTTGTAAAGTAGTATTTTTCACCAAAATGTGCACATGGTAATGAAATAAAACAAACAAAAGATACAATTTGGTTATTCAATAAATAGAAGAAGGTAATCAGAGAAGACAAAAAAGAAGAAATGGCACAACTAGTTCTGATATCAATCTTATTAATTGATAGCTTACAAAATTTTATGAAAGATTTGGTAAGCAACATAATCAGGAAAATACAGGGGGAAGGAAGAGAAGGCACAGAGGAAAAAGAGGAATTTGAAAATAACAGAATTTTTCCAAGCAAATTTGAACACTTGATCAAAATCACAACATAATCATTTTTAAGTCTCTTGGTTACTATGAAGGCATATGTGAACTCGAATATTATCGCATAGTACATCCATCTATTCATATTCAAAACTTAAGAAAAAAATAATATGTACCAATTTTGGCAAAAATTATCGCATAACCAATTTTTAATTGTTCAATCAATTTAAAAACATAGGCGAACTTCAATGGTCTCGTATAGTGCATATATTTGTTCAAATTCATGAGAAAACTCAAATTGGCCAATTATCAGTTTTGGCAATGCTATATATGACCATTTTTAAGTCTTTTGGTCATTATGAAAGCATGGATAAATTCCAATAACCAACTATTGTTCATCTATTTATTCAAACTCAAAAATTAAAAAGAAAATGAGCATATAGCAATTATAGCTGAATATGTTACATAGGCTTTTTGGGTCATTTGGTTATTTTGAGAGCATAAGTGCACTCTAATGAACTCCTAGAAATGCATCTATTCAAATTTAAAATTTAAAGAGAAAATGACCATAATTGTTGACCTATTTGACACTTTGAAAGATAAAGTGAAATTCACTAACTAACCTTCTATAGTGTATCTATCAGTTCAGAATCAAAAAAAAAAAATATTTACATTTCATTTCTTTTTAAGAAAGATAATTTGTTTTTAAAGTTATAGAATGCATCACTTTAATGCCTATTACTTTTAAAACAATTTTACATTCTGTTTTATTTTTAAAATTTATATTTTAAAAATATATATATATTTTTTATAATTTATAACTTTTTAAAAAAATTACATATTTTGATTTTTTTTTATTTATTTATTTATAAATAACATCTTTTAAAATTTATGGTAGAATTCATATCACTTTGCTTTCTATTACCTTTTTAAAAAATTTACATTTTGTGATAATTTTTTAAAATCAATATTTTGATCTTTTTAAAAGTTTATAACTCATGAAATAATTTTTAAAGACTTATGACAGAATTTGTATAACTTTTCTCTCTATTACCTTTTCTAAAAAGTTAACATTTTTTTTAATAATTTATTCATATTCTTAATTTATAACTCATGTGGCAGCTATGATTGACACTGTTGCTTAGGGTGCAACAGTTTAGGTAAGTTTAAAAAGATAAGTTTGATAGAAAAAATAGATAAGGCACCCAAATTAAAAAAAAAAAAAGGTGCCATTTTGATTTCTGCCCAAAGGAAAATATATAAGAGACAGACAAAGCGGCCCAAGAGTGGAAGAGGAACAACTTATACTAATCTAAAATATTAATCAATATATCTTTTGAATCGAACAACTAAGAAGAATTTATCTCCTTTTTACCTGAAAGAAGTCAATTTCTGCTGCGCTGGAGAGGATATCGAGCAAGAGTGAGGGCCAATCAGTAGATGAATTAGCCAGAGACCTCGAGAACCCTCCTTTGCGGTTTAGATCCCTAACGGCCTCCCTCCTCCATTCTTGATGCATTTTGATAACCTCCTTCGCAAGCTTTATTGACACCGCTGTCTCTCTCATGTGTGCTGCCTCCCCCATGGAGTACTTTCTCGTACCACCTGCTGAAATTGCTTTCTCCTCCGTGGCAAGATTCGCATTCATCTCTTCACTTCCGATCCGGGATGAGAAAGTGAACATAGCCTTAGACCAGAGGGCAGAAACAGAAGCCGTCTCATCACGCTTGGAGAGGCGATTGGGACCTATGATGCGTTTGAGAGCGGTGTGGAGGCCGTGCCACTTGTTTAGCGCGTCAAAGACATCCCGGCTGCCAATGCTGCCGCGGAGCACACCTTGGTCGACTAGGGCCTCGAGTTCGCTCTCCAGGCGGCCACGAATTGCTCCCAGGGATGGCAGCTCGAAGGCGGTCGAGAAAGAGGCCCAAGGGCGGGTGGCGAAGGGGTCACCAGCAAAGTCGACATAGGCTGTAACGTGGGCGCCTTTATTCCATTCCGGGAGAAGACCTGCCAAAGCGAGACAAAATCTATAACAGCAAGAAACACGAAAGAGCACAAGAGCACAAGGGGAGAAGAAGGAAAAGGATAGGAGAACCGACGGTGGAGTAAAAGGGAGGTTTTTCCGACGCCGCGTGGACCGTGGAGGATGACGGGCTGATGAACCCGGTGGTGGTGAGCGTAGTTGTTGAGGATTGTCTCGAGGATCGGCCGCGGGATGATCCGCCACCCATCCGCCAAACTCTTTGTGGCCTTCAATGCGGCCGCCGCCGCCATCGCCGCAGGGCGACCGATTCCTTGATGCGGCTGCCGCAAAGGACCTACACTTTGGCGTGAGATAATTGGAGACTTCAACGGAGGTGGAACAGAGAATGGCACATTCGATTCGAGCAACGGCCACGTCCCCTGGGGCTTGATTAGGGTTTCTAACTTTTTTGCTCCAATTCAGTGGAATCGGACCGGATCCTTTCACTTGAGTCGGGTTTCGCGTTAAATTTGCATATTATTTATTATTTGCTAAATTTAGGAATTATTTCAGGGACAAATTATTAATTTATTTATATATTTTTTCTTAGGCAAACTTAAAAAAACGTCTCAGATTTTACCGATGATGAAAAGGACATTCTTTTTTCTAAAAGAAAATTCAAATGGGTTTTCTGTCATTATTATATCTCAAAATTACTTCTTGACTCAATATTATTATAAAAATTATCAAATAATTTTTATAATATATAATAGTTATTGGACAATTTTTACAATGTATTTAAAATAAATTTAAAATTTATATCAAATAATTATTACAATATGGAAAAATTACTCAATAAATACAATGTATTTAGAATAAATTTAAAATTTATATCACATAAAAATTAGCTATTATCCAATAATTAGTACAATGTATTTAAAATTATTTAAATGAAATTTAAATATTTTTAATCAAATTAATAAATAATATTTTGGTATAATAATATTTAGATATCCTAAATTTTAAATCTTAAACTCATACTAAATATATTATAGTAATTATCGGTAGCTTCTACACAATATAAATTTTAAATTCATCCTAAATATGTTATAAAATAGCTTCTATGTATTATAATAACTATTAGATAATTTTTACACATTATAATAATTACTTAATAATTTTTACATGATATAAATTATAACTCATAAATTTTAAATTTATTATAAATATATTATAATAATTACGGGATAACTATTATATGTTGTAGAAATTATTCAATAATTTTTATAATAATATTGGATAAAAAGTAATTTCGAGATAAAATAACGAGAGTAATGTTTATTTGATTTTAAAAAAAATGAGACGCTCAATTAATTGATGTTTCTCGCCCTTTTGATTTTACCTTTTTTATTTATTTATTTATTTTAATTTTTTTTTAGTGCTTAGCCAAACTCGCTTCCCCTCTTTTTTAACCTGTCAACTGCCCGCGACCTCATCTGGTGAAATAATTATTGAAGAAGTAAAAAATGTTTTTCTATTAAATTCGTTCTAATAATATTGGTTATATAGATTTAAACTTCTTCATTATAAGTAAATTAATTAAATGTTTCTCTTAGAATACAGATTGGAGTTCCCATCGAAAACAAATTTAACAGATCGAGAATATGGAAACGTTGAGCTACGTACGTAAATGTTCATCATCACACTACTCGAACAAGTCCAATGCTACAAACATTTTCGGTGGACACTAGAAAAAGCAGAAAAAACAGAGCTACGTCCTCAATGTAATTAATTAGTTGATTAATTAATTAATTAATTAATTAATTATTAACCCAATTAATCAATCCATCTTCCAAGCGTGTAGGAAGAAGCAAAACTCCGAAGAAGATCCACGAGCAGCACTGACATCGTTGTTGCTAACCGAGGTAGTGGCGTCTTCGGGTTCTCCGGCCTCCGGCGGCTTGGCGATGAGCTCCGGCAGGCCGGGCTTGAACAAGAAGAGGGCGTGGGTGAGGCCGTGGGGCTTGAAAAGCCAGTCGTGGGCGTCCCAGATCACCCGGACCGGGAGCTGGTCGATCCACACGACCTCGTTGCCCCGGAACTTCCACTGGAGGTTGGCGACGTGTAAGAGGACGGCGCCGTCGACGGTGATCCACAGCTCGGTGCCGTCGCGGTCCTTGGTCTGGTCGGAGATGGAGTGTTCCACCACGATGTCGTGTTCCTTGCTTCGCTGGCTATCGAACTTGGCCCGCGCGGCGAAGTTTCGCTTTCCCAAGACCGTCTCCTTCTTCGACACCAGCGTCGCCTCCTCCAACGACGGCCGCGACCTTGGATTATAGAGTACGCAATTCAAGCTTCCATCGCAAATTTCCCAAAAAACATGGCAAAAGTTCAAAGGGATGATGATCGGACCTGGTTTTCTTGTAAGCCTTCTTCTTCCTGTCGCCAAGCAACAGCACCACCTCGTCGCCGGAGACGACGGCGACGAAATATCCCTCGTAGGGCTCCGGACCATCGCCGAACTTGGCCAGCCGGAAGTTCCACGACACGTCGACGTGGCTTCCGTCGACGTCGAAGGACTTGGAGCCCTTCTTGCTCCAGAAGGGCCACGGCTTCAGCTCCACCTTGCACGTCGCCGCGCCGACGCTGCCGTCGATCGACACCGAAAGCGAGTGGTGCATCATGTTCTTGCTCCACACCACCGTCACGGCACGGAGCGCGCCGCCGATCTCGGCCCTGTACGTCGAGACCACCGAGCACTGCGGCGCCTTGGCGCTGCTGCTGCTGCATGTGGTAAGGTCATCGTTGGCGCCGGGATCCTGATCCATCTGCGATTCGATTTCTCGGTCAGAGATCTCGATAAACTACTTTTCATTGATTTGAACCCGTCAGAACATTAGGATTGCTCATCGATCGCGTAGTCGATTCATGTTCTGTTTTCTGTTTGTCTGACAAATCGAAATGGAGAATGCTTCACAGATTTCATAAAAGAAAGAAAGAAAAAATCCTCATCTGTTTTCTCTTGAACACAATATCATAAAAAACTATAAAACAAAAAAAACAAAATCCTGAAACCTGATAGAATTTCATCCAATTAATCGCATCAATTGTGGCAAATCTTCCTCTTTCCCAACTCAAATGCTTATTATTGCATCGGAGGTCCGGTCCGGAATCATCCAATTCGAGCCGATCGACAGCAAAAGTTTGAAGAACTGGAATCGATCCTAAAAGCAAGGAAGCACTGTTTATGGACTCCTCAATTTGGCATCGGACGATGACCACGTCATGGAAATGTAAATATCAAACAGTATATTTATCAGGCCTATCCAACCGAATCAAATTAATTGAAAATGACTAAACGAGTGAATCGAATAACCCTTTGATTCTCAATCTAATTTGACTGGTTAAATCGATCGGTTCAGTCTATTTTTCAACTGACCTCTCACTGCATACCCCAAAAAACGATTGAAGGGTAAATAAACATGCCCATGGACAAACACTCTTCCTTTTGCTTCTGCACAATAAACGAGAGACATGTGAGCTTCGAAATCTTGTTTTAACTTTGAATCTGGTCAAATTATCAACTTTCAGGCCGCCAAGTGCTCCTCTGTATTCATGCCAACTTGCAGACTGGTGAAGTTGGTAAGCTTTCAAGTTCCAAGAGCAGTTTGAAATTGCTTTGCGATCATGAACTGCTTGTGATACTTTTGTGAGCCAAGTGCAACTTGATACTGATGATGCTCGACCGCATCTTTTCCCGTGGATTCGAATCGGTAGAGTTTCCTTTCATACGAACAGTTCTTCTACGATCAACATACGTCAGCGGACGCCAACATGATCGACGATCAAATCATCGCTGGATTGAGAAGAGATGATATGAAAAATGAAGCCCTCCGAGTTATAGTGGAAGATCGTTAAATTATTATTTATGATTTGATTATCCTATGAATATTTTTTTATTTATGCTAATAGTTAGTAAAAAAATTTCAAGGGACCTACCCACAATTTAATTCTCCCGCGAGCATTTTTCGATTTATCCTAATAGTTGATAAAAAAACTTTCAAGGGATTTACCCGATTGCTCAGATTTGATATTACCTGATTCAAAAGAAATGAAAAATGAAGAATGATATTAGCCCCTTTTACCATGATATTTGTTGTCCTATTTATAAGAACATGCTCCTAAGTCCTAATGGATTGGATTATCGGGTTTTGGGTCTTCTTCATATGGATCGGATCCGTTGGGTTGAAATACTACAAGAAAACTCTTGATTACTGATAGAATTTGTGACCGAATTTAATTCGGTCGCTAATTTAACGATCGAAATTAAATTCGGTCCCTAATTTAGCGATCGATTTATTTTAATCGGTGATTACCGATCGAATTTAATTCGGTTCCTATATTAGCGACCGAACCGAATTTAATTTTGATCCCTAACTTAACGATCAAATTTAATTTCAATCGCTATATTAGAGACCGAAATTAAATTCGGTCTCTGATTAGGAGGTCAGGAGAGGATGAAAAACGGGGACGAAAACGGTCCCCGTTTAGGTTTAATATTAGCGACCGAAATATAATTCGGTCGCTAAT
>JBBUKS010026939.1:0-11301 GCA_038050645.1 Hedychium gardnerianum
TTGATGCTTGACCTTAGAGATAAGTCTCTTTATTGTTGATACAGTCTCTCGATTTGCTACTCATATGGATTAGTAGTAATTTATGAGTTTTTACGTATATTCACTTTTACAGAAATATGTTTCGGATGTGCTTGTGGTATTGTCATTTACAGATGATTTTATCGATGGTGTGTTATACTGCTTTATGCTCATATTAGCATCTCATTTGATTGCACGCTGATAACTATCCCTTGTGGGTGAGAGGGTCATTAGTCATATTTTTCCTGCCCACTCAGTCACTCGGGGTAGTGACAGCTAGAGTGTGTGTGGTATCTCGGGTCGGGCTCACTCAACCACTCAGGGGCAGTGGTCGTATATAGTGTATGCCGACAGGGATCTCTTATGATGTAGCTAGATAGCTACTTTATTCATCTTGTCCACTCGTTCCACTGGAGAGTAGTAGTTGTATGGAGTGCGTACAGAAGTCACGGTCCTACCCATTCGATCATATTGATGTAGTGATGGCTGGAGCGGTGAGTAGGAGTGACTTTGCATTGCATATGCATTTTTACACTTGCATGTGCATTATTGTTGTAGATTTATGCACGTTTGGACGTATGTTGACCTTATATGGTGACTTGATACATTGGTTATATTTTTCCTGCTTGTAGAGGATTTATGCTCTTTTATTGATACTACTGAGTATTATTAGTATTGTTTCAGATTCTGTATTATTTTTCGGTTACTATTTCACACCTAGTGGATTCAGACTTGTTTTAAGTAATTTCTATTATTATTGTTCCTTTGATCAGGTTAGTATTTCCCTATTCGAGACTGTATACCTTTATTTCCAAATCTAGATTAGTCATGCACTATTCTTCAATACCCGCTAAGTATTCTTTTGTACTCACCACCCCTACTTCTATTGTTGTTTTCCTTGTCAGTAGGATTATGATTGGGTCGCTTGGAGGATATCTGCCTACGCTGTCCCTCTCACATCAAACTCCGTATTTATTTCCGTACCATGTTGGTTTGTTTTAGCTTTCGCATCTATTTAATTCATTAGTATTGTATTAATTAATTAATTTCTAGATTTCGGATTTGTTTCCGATCGTGTACTGGATGTCGTAAGTTGGGTCAGCTCACAATAGTATGTTTTTGGTTTTCTGGTCATGTAAACCATCTTTATTGTTTAATTTTATCATTATACACTGCGTGGTTGTGCAATACCCGGGTAGGGTATTTTTATCTTTTTATACTGCATGGATGTGAATACCCATGTGGGGTATCTATATGTGTGTTTGTTGCATGTTTATGTATTCAAGAATATTATCAGCCGTACTGAGGAGATGTTGTCCTTTTTTCGATGGATAAATATACTCCCGGAGCGTGATAACTTTCAAAACACTCACCCATAACTTAATCTCTCCTCTTGAAATTAAGGTTTACGGGTTTTTTGAAAGTTAAAGTTAAAACTTAACTTTTAATCCATCTCTTCTCCCCCTTTGACATATATCAAAAAATAATAGGTAGTTCTAAAAAAACATAGTAAATTTTTAAGGATTTTTTTCAAAACGATTTCCAAATAGATTCAGACACTAAGTATGAAATTTTTAAAAAAAAAGTTTAAAATTTTCAAGATATTTCAAGGAATTTTTCAACAATAACTTTTTTAAAAAAAAAAATCACATATGTTTAAAAAAAAATTCAAATTATTTTTCAAGAATTTTCAAAATATTACATTTGCATGATTTTTAAAAATATTTTTAAAACTTTTTCAACGAATTTTCAAAATCTTTTTCAAGAATTTTTCAAAAATATTTTCCAACAATTTTAAAAAATTTAAAAGATACCTTCCCCGTAATCTAACACATTCTTGTTAACTACATTTTCTTTTTCAAAATACTTGAAAGTAATAATTAATTTTTCAAATCATGAATCAAGCTTAATTACCCAATTAAACCTAAGAAAATGTAATATTTAAGTAATATTAATTGTGTCCTTATAATCCAAGCATGCATGATTTTAATATACTATTTAAAATAAATTATCTAGCAACTTGTCCTTATTAAAAGTGTCTAATTAGTTGATTATTAATCATGAATTTTAATTTAGTTAATTGAATTTCAAATTATATTTAGTTAGTTTGAATTGATTTGCATTAATTAAGTTAATTAAGTAGGTTAATTAATTAGTTTAGATTTAATTGGTTTTAATTAGATTAAATTAGATTAATTAAATGGATTTGATTAATTAAGCTTTAATTGAATTAATTAGATTAATTAGGTTGAGTTAATTAGATTAATTAGGTTGAATTAATTAGATTAATTAGGTTGAATTAATTAATTAAATAAATTATGTTAAATAAATTGATTAATTAATTATGTTGAATAACTTTGATTAATTAATTAGGTTGATTTAAATTAGATTAATTAATTAGGTTAATTAGGTTGTGTTTGACTGATTAATTAAATTAATTAAGTTTGACTAAAAGTTTTAATTAGTTTAATTAAGTTTGATTAAGAGTTTCAATTAAATTAATTAAATTTGATTAATTTAGTATCAATTAAATAGGTTAATTAAATAGGTTAGATTAATTAAATGAATTTGGTTAATGGAGTTTTAATTGAATTAATTAATTTAATTTAATTAATTAAGTAGAAATTAAGTGGATTAATAATTAATTAAGTTGGTTTAATCAAACTAAATTTATTGAACTTAACATCTCACCCATTTCTAGATTTTCAAACAAGGGAGCTTTATAGTTTATAGTTTGTAGTGAGATGGTTAATAATTTGTTCAAATTTTAAAGAGGGTTGTTTGATTTTGTTAGATTTAAACTTAGCTTTGGGTCCTATAAGTTAGTATTTTTAGCATAAGCTTCAAGGCTATGGTGAATCATAACGGATATCATTAAAGTAACCATGTGCCTAAGACAAAACTTCGCCAAAACAATCAACCCATAGAACTTAGTACTAAGTTTTGGTCTAACTTGTCCATGTCTGATTGGGGAGTTCAGCTCGATCCACTAAGTTGATTGCACCAGGTAGAACACATATGATTCAACCTAGATATGCTTTCAATAGAGTTTCCTTAGATTACTATGATCCCAATTCTTTCCGATGTTAGGTTGTCAAAATCAATCAATCCTTTTAACCTCTTTAAATTAAGCAAAAATAAACTAAGCATGCAAGGTACAGTAGTAAATCAATCAAACATGCATCTTAAAAAAAGATTATTTTTCTATTGGCTCCCCCTGAGTCATAACCTCGATAAGGTCTTTCCAGGTAATGGATTTGACTGTTGGGTATCTAATATTGGTTTGGTCCAACTTGATTAATCAAGCTTATTTTAGGGACCCATGCTTGGACTCAGTTTCTAGTAAATCGATTCATTAAAGACATGTATGACTTGTATTGAGTCTTGGCTTTGAATCCAAGTCCAGACTTGTTGTATACGACTTGTTGAGTTCCAAGCATCATGTCAAGATACTTGGATCCCGATGTGAACCATTTCAACGAGCCTTTTAGTTCCTTAACTTGACTTTTTATAGGGAATTCTTTTCCTCAAGCTGTTGGACTTGAGTTCAGGTCCCTTTTTGAACATGGTCAGTTGGGGAACTTGGGTTAGTCTTCTCCTTAAGGGATTCAATTTGCTTAATGAGTTTCCTAACCCGAACATTAGACTTAGCCAATTTTCTAATTAAGTAAGAAATCAAACTGTATAGTTTTTCAACTAAAGAACGACTTATAGTGGGGTTTGAACCTTCTAAACCGGATATAGATCCATGGCTTGACTCAGACTCGTCTTCGGACTCGGTCTTGAACTCTGGTTCGGATTCGATTTCGATAACATGAGCTTGTACCGGTAGTGCTAATAAGCTTGCTTGAGTTTGTTCTTCTTCGTTTGACTCTTTTGATGACTCGGACCACATTGCTTTCAAGGCCTTTGATTGGATCATCCTCTTTTTCTTTAGCATTTTTTGATCTAGGATGAATAGTTCGGTGGTGAGCACCTTGTCGTCTTCTAAGTCCGATTCGTCTTCGAATTCAGGTTTGGGTCAGAATTTGAGCTTCGACTCCATAGTCTTGAACTTTCCTACAAGCAAGGCAATACCTTTCTCGGCCGAGCATGCATTAGTCTATTCGTGTAACTCAAATTCAGAAAATAATTCGTCTAATCTAAGAATTGAAAGATCCTTGAGAACCTTGTATGCATCTACCATAGATGCCCAAAAGGTTTTTTGAGGAAAGGTGTTAAGAGTATACCTTATAATATCATGATTCTCCACTTGTTGTCCGATTGAGTGGAGGCCATTGAGTAGATCTTGAATTCGCCCGTGTAGATGGCTTGCCAATTCTCCTTCCTGCATTTTAATGTTATACAGTTTATTCAATATTAAATCACACTTCGATACCTTGGTGTTGAAAGTCCCTTCGTGTAGTTCTATGAGTTTCTCCCATAGGTCATTAGCACTCGTGAACGGTCCAACTCAATTTAGCTCTTCTTAGGTCAAGCCACACTGTAGGGTCTGAGTTGCTTTAGAGCGACCCCGCTCTGATACCAATTGTAGGATCAGAGAATGCACTAGAGGAGGGTGGGTGGGTGAATAGCACATTTTGCTTTTCTCTTTTTCCTTAAACACGAGAATACTGAGCAGAAATAAAGATAGAAAAAACAACGCTAATACTATTTCTTTTTACTTGGTTCACAGCCCGACGACTGTTAGTCCAAGGCCCACACTCATTGAGTGTTTTCGTTGGGCAATTCACTAATAGCATGAAGAGAATACAAATGAATTGAGTACAAAGTACATGGAAATAAAAGATACCGACAACTTCAAGAAGGTAGTAACTTGAGCATCGGTTGTTGGAGCAACATTTTGGCATCATAGAACAGGTTTCAAAGAAGCATGCAAGTATGAAAGTTGTAAATCAATAGAGGCTAACATGGTGAGCTCTCGATGAAGCTCTATCCGACAACTCTTATCCTGATCCATATTCCTCAATCCCTTTGAGGCGCCTGGATGCTGACGTGTGTCAGCCAATCCGAGGCTGCCACCTTATCCTGTCATAACTCTTATCCTGATCCAGATGCCTTAATCCCTTTGAGACGCCTGGATGTTGATGTGTGTCAGCCAATCCAAGGCTGCCACCTCATCCTGCCGTTGATTTGATTCAGGGCGCCTCAATACCATTGAGGCACCTAGATCCTCTTAGGGCGCCTAGATCCCTTCCAAGCACCTGGATCAACTCTTCCAAGCTTTTTTATTTCTACAACACAGATTTAGCACAAAAAAATACTATAATATGAAATGGAAAGATTTGACAATCTTTGGACTATTCGGTCCTGACTTTTGGATTTCTAATGAAACCTTGGGTCAGACTGATGCTTGTTGTTCCCTCTCAGGGAACACGTCCTCACCAACTCCTCTTAGGAGAGTTTACCTGTTTACCAAACATCCGGGTCACTAGACCTGTTTGGACTTTTGCTTGGCATCCGATCTTAACCTTCGGGACTTCTCTCTAGACGCCTGGTCCTAGACTCGTCTAGACTTCTGCCTGGTGTCCTCGACCCCTAGGACTTCTTCCTAACGTCCTCGATCTGCCAAGACTTCTGACCAATAACCTTGACTAGGACTTCCTTGCCGAGTCCAACCAATTAGGACTTTTGCCCAATCCAACCGACCAGGTCTTCCTTGCCTAATCTAACCGAACAGGACTTCTACCTAGTCCAACCGACCAGGTCTTCCTTTCCTAGTCTAACCGACTAGGACTTCTTTGCCTAGCCTCAACTAGGAATTTTCTGCACACTCAGTCAAGCTCATTAGATCACAACTCAGCTTAACTTTGAACCTTTGCCAACATCAAAACCAAGTTCAATTATCTAGTGCTCCTAGCTCCAATAGTTTTTTCATACTATATAAATCATATGCCATTATGTGATATCACGACAATACCTCTCCAATAACTTGAACAAAATCATTAAAAAAAATTTCAGACACATTATGTCGTACCTTAATATTCAACAGTCTTGTGGTTGGAGATAATTTAATGTGACTGTCACAACCAGCCCACACAAGTTCATCTACAACACTCAACACTTCTTAAAATTGGAGATATGGTACAACACTAAACACATGGTATCTCCTCCAATGGTGATGCATAACTAGTAAATATTTGTTCAAATGGTGTAGAAAAACTAAAACTTGTAGCGCTAAGTTCGGGAATAAAATTCTGACTCGTTGCATCAATTATCATCCTTTGATATGGATATAATTGATCATAATAACTATAATCCACACTAATTGAGACTTGTATGTTTTCTCCATACTCCTCAGTATATATGAATGATTCACCATGACATGTCCAATTATAGTAATTCAGGGTAAATCCAAATCATCAAAGATGTTCTCAAACTTTATCACATTAAAAAAATTCACCATTGTGACACTTTCTGCACAGATACCTTAACTTATTCTCATCCATAAACTCAACATTTCTACTAGTAAAATCCAAAATTTGTTCCAACCCAATAATAAACGTACTAGTTAAATCTCGACGTTCAGGTAAATTTTTTTTTTATACATCCAACTTTTTTCTTTCTGCATTTTTTATGTTTCTAATTTATTAACATATTATCAAAACTGCTTCAAATAAAATTTAGTACCTCATCAACAACAGTAACATGGTTCAATGCTTACATGTAATAAAACCCTTCTATAAGATATCGAAAAGACAGATTAGAGTCTACGCATTTAACTTGTTATGAATAATATGGTGAACACAATCTAAAACTATGATGCTCTAGAAATTAAAGTTCATGTTTGTTTATGTTGCATGACATGTAATAAAACCAATAAAAATAGAATTAAAGACCAAATCATCTTCATTTGTGAGGTGAGATTATACCAATTAGGGAAGGAGGTTTGATTTCATAGTTGGTGCTTTTCTCTCTATCTACACTTTTTCATTGTTTTTAGTGTCTTAAATTTATAACTCACAATTGATACTAGCAATCATGCACTATGATATTAGAATAACCATTTTGTTTAAGATATCTATTTCAATTTTTATTGAAAGAAGTACAATTTCCACACAAAGTTGATATTTTTCTCAAAATCTAAAATTTTGAGAGTGCTAGGAGAATCTTCTTATGAAGAAGAAACGAACAGAATTTCACTTAATCAATCACAAAGATTGAAATTCAATTTTGAAAGATGATCCAAAGAATAACCATATCGATCTTTCGAAGAGGGTAACCATATAAGCAATTCTTTTGCAAAATTCCTAAAGTTTATAGAGCAGTATCAGAAAATATCCGCTACAAATAAAACTAAATAATCAAACTCATTAGGAATTACATGTGTGAGATCGAATTACTTTCAGATATGTATGTCATTTATGATCAGATCTCAAACTAAACATGCTTAGAGAAAAAGAAATCAGATTTGCAACAGTTTTTTATTCCTCTTAAGTAAGATTTCAGTAGGAAGAAAAGTTTAGTGATGTTCTTTGGAAAAAAATATCGTTGTAAAAACAAAGACGACCAAGCTCACGGCCGCCTAGCCTGAGGCAGCGCCTAAGGTCGCGACCGACCTTGCAACCATGGCTGGTAGTCGCCGCATCTCAGCACGTCTAGATCGGGCCAGTGAGGGGAGGGGAAAGGAGAGGGGAGAGAGAGCTTACGATTGGTCGGAGCTTTGCGTGCAAGAGGTGACTAGAGCGGATCCGTCGGTCATTGTTGGCATCGCTAGGGAGGTGGGAACGGGAGTTAGGGATTGAGGGCATTGGGGGATAATCAAGACCGACACATTTAGGGTTTATTTAGCAACAAATTTAAATTTGTCACCAAACTCATCGCCAGTTTGGTGATGAATTATAATTCATCCATAAATAAATTTTAAATGCTTTTATTTGCCGACAAATTAAAATTCATTGCCAAACTCCTCGCCAATTTGGTGAAGAACATTGAATTTATCGCTAAAAATAATATTGTCACAACTTTGTTGACGAATTCTGTATTTGTCCCAAATTGGCAACGAATTTTACGACAATATTATTTTTAGCGACAAATTTTTTTGTTGCTAATTTTGCGACTAAAATATTTTTGTTGCTAATTTTGCGACTAAAATTTTTTTGTCGCTAATTTTGTTACGGATTAGCAATGATTTTTTTCACTAATTTTGTTGCATATTTGCGATGTTTTTCTTCGTTGCTAAATTGATGTTTTTTATAGTGCATCCAACAAGTCGACAAATCAATATTATCTTATATGTACTAGAAGCAAACAAACTAGAAGAAAATAGATACAAAATATACAATTTACAAAATGTCAAAACATTGACATCTGAATTTTCATGAAGATAATAAGTCCTTAAAAGTTTCTCTAGTCTCGATCGAGTAGGTTCTTTATGTGTGAAAAATCTATTATATAAAATACCATCAATAGTATAATCTATAGGATAGGTATCCCTCTATCCGAATGTCTAAGCAGTAGTGTAACATCTTTCCTTGTGAAGGCCACATTAACACCAAAGAATTTAAATGTCCTTACCTCAGAATCCAAGTTCTCAAATATATTTACTCCCCCTAATTTATGGGATTTGTGGTATATTAAGGAATAAAGGAAAGGGGTAGTGTTTCTTTTATGGAGGTGTAGTATTGATTGGACCCTTCCCTTTGAGCAAGATCCAAAAAAAAATCCTAACAAAATTTCCCAAAGCATTCATCCAAGTTAATTTCTTCTCCAAATATAATATTTGAATCCCCATTCTAAAAGATGATGGTTCAATGTCCTATAATAGAAATAATATATAATTAGCCTTGATAAATTTCAAAACAAATAGGATGTTGAAATGTGCCTACAACTAAGATTAGTGGGTATAGTGAAACTTAGGAGACTATACGGAATCCACTAATCATGGTTTGAGTAGGTTCTGAGATGGCTAGGGCCATTAATGAGTTTTTGTCCAATCTCATTAATGTACATATAGTATCACGAAATAGGAAACTTAAGCTTAGAGAGACTTAGGAGTGTGTAAGGAACACAATGGTGCTTGTTTTAGTCAATTATGAAGTGTTTATGGTCATCAATAAGTTTCGGGAAAAAGTCGTCAATGGTCTTATAGTGTCCAAAATCAAGAATGAGGCTTAGATGAATCTGTAGGTTCGTACTCATGCTAGAGGGAGGGAGGGGGGGGGGGGGTGAATAGCATGAGGGTGAATAGCTTAGATAATTAATTTTATGAGTTTATAGTAATTTTAAAAATGAATCAATTAAACAAAGTTTGCAATTGTTAGTGATTAAATAACTTCGTAATGAAATAAAGATTAGCTTAAACTTGCAATGCACTAAGCACTTATTTAATTTATAATGAAACAAATACTAAGTTGCTTTGCAATATAATCAATACTAAGTTAACTTGCAATGGAATAAATGTTAAATCAACTTGCAATATAATCAATATTAAATGAACTTATTGCAACACAATTACGAAATAAATTCAATTATATGATTTGAAATAATAAAAAAAACAAAAGTAATACCACACAATTAATCAAGGATTTAACGTGGTTTGGCTTCCCTTTAGGGTTCCTACGTCCACAATGTGATCCATCCTAAAACCCATCTAAAAGTTTTCCTTTCCAAAAAGCTTCTAAAGGTGGAGAAATCTCTTACAAAAATTAACTATATCAAGCATAATATGAATAAAATGTAAGATAACAATAATATAGAAATGAAATTAATAGTACGATGTTGCCAGTTTGAGCTTCGGGAGCACTCGAATGCAGCGTAATAGTAGTATAACAAGGAAGCAATCGAGGATTGATTATTTCTGAGTGAGTACTGAAGCATATGCCTTAACCCTCCTTTGGTCTCCTGGACTCCCTCTGGGTTCCTAGAGCATGGTCAATTTCTATACTTACCATTTCCTCCAGATTGCTGGAAGTTCCTTCGATTTCCCCAAAAGTTCCCAACTTGGACTAAATGAGTTTATTTTTCTCTTGTGGCCTGGATACCTTTTGGTCGCTAGTAACAACAAAAAGCTTCCTGTAACACAAGGTTTGTACAAAAAACATATTTACTAAGTTTGTGACAATATCGGTCGCCCATCTTGACTTAGAAACACAAGCTGACTTCTTAGTCAATTTGCACCTAGTTTATTAGTCTAGCCTTGGACCCTAGTAAGAGAGAGCTCTCCTCATCACTTATTGTGTTAGAAAGGCACTCAACTTACCTTTATCTAGTACCTCTAGGACTTACCTTTGCTAAGTGTCTGGTACAACTCCTGCTAACCCACTGGGACTTCTATTACCTAGTGTATGGTCACCTAACCCACTAGGTCTTTACACTACTTGGTACCTACTAAGTCTACCACTACACTACTTGGTACCTACCAAGTCTTTCACTGCCTAGTGTCTGGTCACCTAACCCATTAGTGTTTTTCTACTACTTTGTATCTAGTCATCTGAACTACCAAGACTCCTTACAATTTGTTAAGTTACCTACAACTTCATGCTTGACACACATATAAGATCCACAAATAATCTAACTTTAAACTCACCATACATTTAAACATAGGTTCAATGTGGTACTCCTTACACAAACAAAATCCATTGCTAGTGTCTTAGGGTTAATATAATGATCCCAAGTACCTTAGTGAGTTTTTGACAAAAGTTCTCAAGGATTTATAGATTTCAAAAACTAACAAGATGCAATCCAAGCTTGGGAATTAAAGTTTTAGGGCATAGTGACACTCAGGAGACTATAAGGAATCCACTAGTTCTTGTTGGAGTTGGTTCTCATATGCCTAGGGTCATCAATGAGTTTTAGCCAAAACTCATTGATGGTCATATAGTGTTAGAAAAAGGAAACTTAAATATGGTGAGAATCATGGAGTTCAAGAAACTCAGTGGTCCAAGTTTTAGTTAGTTTTGATGTGTTTAGGTCCATCAATAAGTTTTAGCCAATGCTCACTAATCATAGTACAATGTTCAAAATTAAGAATGTTGGGTATAATTAGACTAAAGAGGCTAAGAGGAATCCATTGATGATGTCTTAGGGTGGGTAAGATGATCTCAAGTGTTAAATATGGTAATTTAAAATAATAATATAAGATATATTAACTGGGAAATAAAATATATGGAATTTATTTAGAATTTATGGAGATTTTTTCTAGATTTAATTAGAGCTAATTGGAGAAGTTCACGGGGATAAAAGTAATAGACTTTTGGGAAGTCTATTTCGAAATGTCAATTCAACGGGAGTTGATTGGTCTAATTAAAGTTAAGGTTGGAATTAATTAACCTAAAATAAAAT
>JBBUKS010026950.1:0-11299 GCA_038050645.1 Hedychium gardnerianum
CGACTTGATAAGGGTTAGACTGTGCGAGTGCGACTTGATGTAAATCTGGCATGATGTGGAAATAAATTAATCGAATTTGAATCATATCTGAATCATTTTGACGCCATTTATTATAGGATCCTCTTGGAGATAAAATAATGAGAATAAATATTACGAGTCAAGATGCACGACTATTTTATATTTTAGATGACATCTTGAGAAGCAAGTTGTATGGATTAATTTTTTGAGTTTATTCTCACTTGAATTTAATGTTTAATATTTTTAAATTAGACTTTTTCAATGAGTTATTTGAAAATTGTTAATTCCTAATCATTGTATTACTAAGTTTGTTTTGTCTTCTTCGTATTTAATTAATCGCCCTTAAAATTATTTTAATCTTTTAAATATTTGTGATCTATTTTCTCATAATTATAATTTTAAATATCTTCATTCTAGCTTTGACACACACGTCTATATTTAACGTTATAATTTTAATTTTTTTCTTCATTAATTGTTGGTACACTTTGACTCAATTGAATCTTTGCTACATATTTTATGTTTATAGATAAAAACAAATAGAGTGAAGAAGATTAAGGTTTTAATTTATTTAGAAAATATATTATATTTTTTTTAAAAAAAATATTCGTTGGATTTTTACTTATAAACTCTTCATACTCATTCATAGATCTTTCTTTTGTCCTCTTCGAAGTTGTCTCACTTACCGCTAGACGAAATAAAAGAAGACTAATTTTTTTATAGTTCATCCGTCCACCAACTCATGTATATCATGATCCTCTTTATAAAAGGAATCACAATCTCGTAAGCAACCTTGTGGGTTGCTCACCTTTTCCCCTCCTTTCGATTGATTATTCAACATCTAAACCTACCCCGCTCTAGATGTTTATTCTAAACCCTCAAATATCGACTTCAACAAACAACAACGTATACGCATCTACTTAACTACTCGATATCCAAATTTAATAAAAAAAATACACATTTCGCATGCTTATAAATTCCACCCAAACGTAAGAAATGAATATCTATCTTGTGGTTACATCTAATCATATCTACTTGTGCTTTAGGTTGCCCATCACCACCTACTTTGTGGTTTAAAGTTAGGTTTAAAATTCTTACTCAACTTAATTAATCATTGAAGAATTTTTTAGTAAAAGATTTAGATTCGAAGTGCATGATTGAGTCAACTACTAGTTGATAGTATTCAATTTTATTTTATTTTAAATTTGAATATTTAGATCGATTGAGTCATCTCTTTTATTTAGAGTTTATCGAATGATGATACAAAATATTAGGATAGGATCGGTCTACTATATAAACTCCCCACTTGCTTGTAATAAAGTTTAATCGTAGTGGCAAAAGAGTCATTTCATGCTGCCCTAGCGAAGGTCCAAACGGTACGGCGCCACGTTGAGAACGAGGAGATCGGGAGATTCTCTTCCTCGAGAAGGGAAAGGTGCGATTTTTGGCCCGTTCGATCTCCCATGGGAACGAATCTAAAGGAGATTGCTGTAGTGCCATGTGGAGCTTGGCGACCGCGCGACTACGTTGGGCTCGTGCTTCTCGCTCACACTTCACTGTCCCACCTCGCATCGCCAGGAGGAGAGAGAGAGAGGGGAGACCGAGGGAAGGGAGGAGAGGACGACGGTGAGCGGCTGCCGGAAAGGGTATTTATCCGGGAATGGAGCCAGAGGAGCCTCCGGAGCTCGCGCCGGGAGAGGGAGGGACGTCTCAGGCGGAGATGGCGGAGGAAGAAGTACAAAAGAACTTGGTAGATCAATCTAGCCTTCTTTCCCCCCTTTTGATATCTTCACTCTGCGATTCCTTCCGTTATTTCTTGGAGTTAGTTGCTTCCGGAGAAAGATTGTTTTTTGCTCGGTCTCCTGGTCGCTAATGAAGTTTACGAAGCTTGTGAATCTCTTTCCTTTGCCCTAGTATTAATTTGGGAATGCGGAATTTGTTCCTTTATTTGGTACGAGATCACTTGGTTTTGACAAAAAGGCATGAAAAAAAAGGGATTTTGCTAGTTTTCAGGGGAGAGTAAGGAAGTATGACGGTGTAAAGGCAATTTAGGGTTTTTGGAGATTGGATATTTGAAAGGGTCTTGGAGATTTCTTTGTGTTGTTTTTTCCTTATCTTGATCTCGTAATACGGCACTAAGGTTGAAATTAGCCAATGTAGTATAGTTTTATCCCGGAATGGTTCTTAGTGATTTGGGGATGTTTGGGAGAAGAGTGTTGTATCTCTTTGCATTGAGCAGGGTAAGCCTTGATTCAATCTGAGCTCGAGTGTCTGTGTATAGATTTGGTAGGAAATTCTATGAAATAGCCTAGCTGTGGGTATGAAAATCTCGATCCCGCTATATTTGAATTCTTTTTAGGTTAGTGTACCAGTAAAATAAGTAACCTTATCTCACATAGCCTATTGTACATTTTGAGGTATTTGTTTTTCAGGCATCCAGACTTAGTAACTGCATCTATACCAGATTTTCTTTACTATTTTTTACTTATCCAGTTATACAATTTCCCATTTGTTACGACTCACATAAGGTTCCAAAATGAAGTGTGATTGTGAACTTGTAGAGTTTATTTGTCTCTTTTTCAGATAAAAGAAAAAAAATATGAAGCTTTAGATGAGGTTTGTAATTTCAGTTATAAGACATATTATCACATGTTTTACTTGTATACAGAGTCAAAATGAAAAAGACGAAAAGGATGATCCTGATTTGTTGCCTTCAGGTTGGGTTCTGGCGCTCAGAACTCAAAATGGTGGAAAGTGCGATGGGAAGCAGATAAAGGTATCTGATTTGAGTTTCATAAATGGTTACATTACTGAATATTTATAACTTCACATGGATATTAGATCACTCTTGGAATTTATTGCTAGTATCTGATTTGAGTTTCATAAATGGTTATATTACTGAATATTTTCAACTTCACATAGATATTAGATCACTTCTAGAACTTATTGCTATTCTAAATTACAGTTTGCTAGGATTAAAGCACCCATTGAGGTTTTATGCAAATGCAACAAGTTAATGCATGAAAACATTTTTCTTGTTTTCCCCTTCTTAGCCACAAACAATGAAACTTAGCAAAAATGGAAGATGATTGGAACTTAAAAGGGTGCACTTGATTGACTATTTTTAAGGCAAAGGAGACCTTAATCCAATATTTTGATAAGGAAACTTATCAAATAAAATATAAATGGGAAGAGTTTCTTAATATTCATTCTTCTGCTATTTTTATTCTACAGTGCAGGTCTATAAACAGAGAGAAATATACTTTATTTATGTGAGTAGTTCTATGTCATAGGTTGGCTTTGTACAGGAGGTAGTCTTTAGGTCATAAGCACTGCTCAGCTTTTACAATAAAAGATCCATTTACTTTCTAAACTAATTCAATATGATGCAATGTTAAATGATGCTTTCTAGCTCAAGTTTTCAGCTAAGACTATACTCTATCAAAATTTAGAAGTGGTGGTACGAACAGATTAGTAGGAGCTTCATACACAAGGCTGTCCTTTATTGCTTTCAATTTTCCTTTTTTTCCTATGGAGCAACTCAAATATAATATACAACATTTAGTGAATGCTGACACCAAAATCTGATTCAACTGCATATATTGTTTGTCCTTTTGACTTTGACAAATTGAAAAATGAAACATACTTGAAAACCAAAAGCACTTTAGTTTTTTTTTTTAATTAAATTTTCTAAGACTGAATGTATGTCTCTGAGTGTCCAGATTGTGAGTATGCTAGTGAGTTGATATTAGAATCAATCAAATATTTAATTGACATTTATTGAAGATGTGAGTACTTCTTCATTCCTATTAACTCTATTTTGTGGAATAATGAGTAATTTGCATAAGAAAGATTCTCCCTTCTCTGTAGTACTGCCATTACTTAAATGTGACAGTAAGATGGCCGATAGAAAAGTTTTGTATTTAGGCAATGCTTTGTCTTTTAGCAGTATCTATAATCAGATTTCTCGTTCCTCTTGTAGAGCTATTACAATCCATCCACTGGATCAAGATTTTATTCAAAGAAAAAGTTATTTCAGCATCTTGGTGTATCAAAGATTTCAATTCCTACAACCAGAGAGACAAGGAGTACCACTTCTAGCCACAATGACAAAGCTAGCTCTCCAACCAATCTGGAGAAGAGTACCATCGAGGACAGCCCCTTTGAACATGTTTGCGCTTTTTAATTTTATTGTATAATATCTAATATGTTTGCATTGAAGTTGAATTTTCAAAGACAAGTTTGTCAAATTAACATGGAAAAAAGTTAGGCAACAGAAGCTTAACTTGCATCATATTGCAGGTTCTAACTGAATCTGATTCAAAAAGTTTGCCTAAAGGATGGATTACTGAGATCAGAACAACAAAACTTGGTAATTTGGAATACAAGGTACTATATGTAGTTGAAAATGCTGGAGATCTTTTCACTGGCTTCCCCTTTTTGTACTTTGAAATTTTCATCTTCTCCAATTTCTTTTCCCCATCTCATATTTTGTAATTAGAAGTCAAAAGACTTCCTGAGGTGATGAAATTTTATTTTTATTGTCTCGTTAGTGTTTGGCCATTCAGTTTTGTTAGGTTTTGATTGCATTAAACCAGTTGGTATGGTTGTCTTATTATTACTACCACTTCATTTGTATCTTTGTTTCTATGGTGTACTTTTACAGGTCCACATTGATCCAAACAATGGATATGAGTTTCGGTCCATGAAGGATGCTCATCGATATATACTAACTGGAGATATTCGAAAATGTATCCTGAAACCACAAAAAAGAAACTCAAATGAGCCACACACTGTAGAAAGGGACTTACATGTAAGTTCGTTCCATATTTCTTTGACATATATCTGCACCTTAAGTTCTTGTAACTTTTATAAAAACATTTTGAACTAGGTTTGCTTTCTTCATGTCAATCTAGTAAAAGAAAAGAAAAAAAAGTTGTCAATATTCCTTTTCCATCCTTCATTGACAATGATATGGAACCCACTATCTTAGTGGTGAACCTTATCAACTACCAATGTCTAGCTAACTATTTCTATTGTATGCTACCTTAGGCACACATTTCTTCTCCAATATGAGTGAATATTCGAATAGGAAAGTGGTTAAGTCAAACGATTTCCAAATGTTGCAAAAAGCAGACAAATTGTGAACTTTTGACTTTCACTGTCTGGTACATGCAGATTTGCTATCAAACTGTTGCCGTGGTTAAACTTGGTAATTAGCCACCTTGTTAATTGCTATGCTCTTTAGTTTTCAACTAGCTTCGAACAGCCTACAAGAAATGATTAACCATCTGCTGAGGTTCTCTTAATATTACAATTTATTTACATTGATGATTTAAGTATTAGTAGATCCTTTTGGAGTTATTTTTGTTGTGTATCGTGGTCTGATCTTTCATCTTTGCAGTTTCCTACATCCAAAAGATTAGAATGGCAAAGCAATGGCACGAAAAGATGTCTCTTTTCAGCTAAAACTCCTGATTCCGGTGTGAAGATACATACAGATATAGGCGAATCACTTCCTATTTCAGGTTTGAATTTGTGTGACATTTAACTCATCATGTGGTGCCACTGTGAAAACACCGATTCCAATTCCACATACTATTGTGGATTGAATGATGAATTTATAAATTCTACGGGCAAGTGAGATTCTTTATACTGCAAATTTATCAAATATTTGAGTTTTATTTCGCTTCTCGCCTTCTTGTTGCAGGTGCAGTAGTAGTAGACACCAGTAACAGCTTTAATTTACCATATCACACTTGCTTTGATGGAGAGAATTCAAAGGTAGAACATTCGCCTTCTCTCCAACAACCGAATGAAAACCTGCCGGTTTCAGTAAAATCAAAGCCGAAGAAACAAGCACAATCTCGCCCCACAAAGCGCAGAAGAGCAAACAAGTTGCAGCCCACGATCTCAAAGGCTGACAACCACCAAATCAAGAAACCATGCTGGGCATCTGCTAAACCTATCAAGAAGCCACTCCGAGCATCTAAACGATTGGCTGCTCTTAAAAACAATCAAATGACAAATCCTAGCGCAGCTGGAAAGCCTCGTAAAGCAAAACCAGATGCTTTTAGTCAACTACAAGAAAAACCAGCTACTACTATTTTGGAACAACCGCCTCAACTAGATTCGGCCACAGGAAGTTTCCACGAACAAAAAAAGCTTCAGCTAGGAAGAAGTAGCAATGAAAAACCATATGAATCTACATTTTGCAGCTCCTGGTCAGATCCATGTCTCGAGTTCGCTTTCAAGATGCTTACGAGCGATATTCCAATCTTTGAGGATACCGATACGGTCCAGGAATATTTTTCGCAGCTCACCTCTACTAACAACTCAATTTCTAGTGGTCCAACTTCCTTCAGTGAGTGTCCACCATGAAACTGTCTGATGCTAATAGCTAGGTGTAGTTTTATGCCATCTCGACAAAACTATCTTGCAGTGCTAATCTTGTGTATTCTGTGATCTTAGCTGACCATTCTGTAAAACCTTTCTAGCCAGTAATTTATCGAATTTGGCTCGCCCATTGTTCGAGTTCGTAGTTTTGTTAACATGTTTAGACCTAGTTTACACAATTATTTATTTGAGAACAGTGATCAGTGTGCATGGAGAAGAACAAGAATTTAATTATTAGTTAAAATTTTATCCTTAAATTTTATGATGATAGCATTCATTAGTCATATTTAATCAGACACGATGGTAAAAGGTGAAACTCTCAGCGTTCTCGTCAATTCGTCTCAGGATCAACACGGAGAACCTTACAATGACGAGTGCATGGACGAGGGCAGGAATCTGATTATTAGTTAGAATTTGACTTTCAGACATAATGATGATAATATTTCATGTACTAGTCTATACCGTAAATATCATATTTAATCAGACACGAGTAGAGCCAATGTGGTTATTGGAGTCACATATTGTTTAAACATCGACAAACTGAACTTGAAGGTGAACTTTGAGTAGGCAGAACTTATAAATTGCATCAAGATTTCCATCAAAGTTCTACAGAGAAACTCTGATGGAGCATATTTTTGATAAATAAGAATAAAACAGGGACTGATTTAGAAAAGAGAAACATAGCCATAAACAGACAAGAACCGAAAAAGAAATATTTAAAAACTGAAGAGATATTCAAAGTTTTCAGATAATATTGCAATTTAATTAATCAAGAATTCAAGAAAAATAAACACAAAACGATGTTAAGACGATCAAGAATCAGGGAGACGTATATTGATTCAAAATGGACAAAAATCAAAGAAAGATCTAAGGAATTATCTATTTTCGTTCTATAGTTTGCAAAATTTCACAATGCCGTGAAATCAAAGAATTACGAGTTAGAAGAAGAACTCACACTGCTCCGCCGACGGAAGCGTCCCGGACGGTGGCGGGAGCGGGAGAAATCAATGGCGGAGACCGTTTGCCAGGGCTTCTGTGGAAGAGGGAGCGGCGTCGTCGCTGTCGCCGACGCCAAGTTCAGCGGAGACGGAGTTTGGAGGAGTACTCGTCGACTCGGTGGTAGAGGAGTTGGTCGGTGATTCACCGGTCTGCTCCTCGATGGCGGCGGCGACTTGTCGCAGGAGGTGCGGAGGGAGAGTGGCGGCGGCGGCGGGGCGTGTTTTCGGGCACCCGGTGAGCGCCTGCACGACGGCCTTGAAGTTCTCCTTATCGGTGCTGACGACCGACGGAGGCTTCTCGTGGAAGACGCGGGGCACCGGAGGATTGCTGGAGGAGGCGGCGCCGGCACCGGCGCCGGACGGAGATTTTTCATCGAGCCGAGTCCGCTTGCCTAACATGATCGACAAAACTATGGACTCGTTGCTTCCGATCGCTGTTTAATTAAGGCAAAGCACAAAATATATCTTCTTCCGAAACACAGAAATTGACAATTATATAATTTTTTGAGGGAATTATATATGAACTATTCAAATCAAATATAAAATAATAATAATAATAAATTTGTTTATTGCAAAAATAAAATATATTAATTTTACGTTTAGCATGGAAATCAAATGGATTGTTATAGTTTGACTTAGTCAGCTAACGTTCATATATATATATATATATATATATGTTATAATATTTATTTTAGTTTTTAAAATTTATTTTAGAAAACAAAAAATTATAATAATAATATTAAATAATAGACGAGTTCGTATAATTTAAATATGATCAATAATCTTATTATTTTGATGTCTTGATCGACAAATATCATTTTCTTATCATTATTTTAACTATTATTTTTAAAAAAATTATTAATCAAATAAATAGTTATTAATTTATTAAAAATAATAATGGTAAATATATATTTAATCGATAATTTTTTAAAATAAATAGTTGGTTTAAAAATTATAGATCAAATATATATTTAGTCTATATTTTTAATTATTATAATTTTAAAAAAATATAAAATTATTTTTATTAATTTATTAATCATTTTTATAAAATAATAATTAATAAATATATATATACAATATTTATTTATTTTTTAAAATTAATTTAGAGGAGCTGATCAACTAAATAATTATTAATAATAATAATAATTAATAGACACATTTATAAAAGAGATAATATTAAACATTATTTTTTTTAAACTAATTTTAGTTTTTTAATTTCATACTAATTTTAAGGATAAATTTTAACATAAATGATTTATCTCTTTTATATTAATTTTAAAACAAATTTATAAGATATTAAAATAAGCGTTTCCATCGTATTCTAAAATAATGTATACCTATATAATATTTATTTATTTTTTAAATTTGATTTGAAAGGGTTAAATCAATCAAACACAACAGTTTATAATAATAATAACATTGACAGAGTAAATATTTCTCTTTAAACATTTTGATCTCTACTTCATCAATTAAATATCTAATTATTCAAATATCTCAAATTTTATCATCAAATATTCTACCAATTAAATATTTATGAATCCCATCTAGAATCGTTAATCTAATTGGACCCATCAAATTGACCATCTTACCAAATAATTAAATAAATTAAATTAAAATTTTATCAATTCATTTTAAAATAGATCAAAACGAGTTGATCCGAATGATCGACTTGAGAAAACATTTATTTTTAAATTTAATGGGCTCATGAATTTTTTCACTTAATTCATAATCTAAACTTTAAAATTTAAATATTTTTTATAATTTTTTTAGAGACTTGTGGATTGATCTACCTAACTCATAATTCACCCTGAGTTGGATTAAATTAAAAATTTCTCAATCCGTCGAGATAATGAATCACCCCGTCTAAGATGATGGGTTTTTGATGAATTAACCTATCCTATCATAGGTTGATCCATTTAATAACATTAAGCCCCACTCTATTGGGCAAAAAATTAAAATTATCGATCTGAATTTCCATGAATATTTAGAAAAATAATCTCACCACATATCACTTTGGTAGATCTTCTAATAATAATAATAATTTTCTTAAATTTTCAAACATAATATATTTATTTAATAAATAATTTTAATTAACTAAATAAAGTTAAATTTGACTAACAAATTATTAAAACAATATTAGTTAAAATTGACTATCAATGATAAATTATTATAATACTAATTAATATACACATTAATCATTATTTAAAAAACTATCAATTTTATTTTTGCTAAATTGTCAATTAAATATATTTAATAAAAAATATTTAATGAATAATTAATTAAAAATTAAACTTTAGTCGGTAATAAATTAAAAATTACTATCAAATTTAACTTTAAGTAATGAAAAATTTAATATTATGGATAAAATTTAAATTTAACTAATAAAAAATTTAAAATTACTAATCAAATATAACTTTTGTCGGTAAAAATTAAATATTACCAACTTAATCTAACTTGTATTATTAAAAAAATTAAAAATTATTATTTAAATTTAATTTTGACCGATAAATAATTATAATTACCGATCAAGATTTATTTTGATCGATAATTTTAATATATATTGAAAAAATAAAGTATATTAATTTCACGTTTAGCATGGAAATCAAATGGATTGCTATAGTTTGACTTAGTCAGCTAACGTTCATATATATATCTGTTATAATATTTATTTTAGTTTTAAAAACTTATTTTAGAAAACAAAAAATTATAATAATAATATTAAATAATAGACGAGTTCGTATAATTTAAATATGATCAATAATCTTATTATTTTGTCGATAAATATCATTTTCTGATCATTATTTTAACTGATATATTTTTAAAATTATTAATCAAATAAATAGTCATTAATTTATTAAAAAAATAATGGTAAATATATATTTAACCGATATTTTTTAAAAAAATAAATAGTTGGTTTAAAAATTATAAATCAAATATATATTTATTCGATATTTTTAATTGTTATAATTTTTAAAAAATACAAAATCATTTTTATTAATTTATTAATCTTTTCTATAAAAAAATAATTAATAAATAAATATATACAATATTTATTTATTTTTTAAAATTAATTTAGAGGAGCTGATTAACTAAGTAATTAATAATAATAATAATAATAATAATTAATAGACACATTTATAAAAGAGATAATATTAAACATTATTTTTTAAAAACTAATTTTTGTTTTTAAATTTATACTAATTTTAAAGATAAATTTTAACATGAGTTATTATATCTATGTTCATATTCTAAGATAATATATACCTATATAATATTTTTTTTTTAAATTTGATTTGAAAGTGTTATATAAATCCAACACTAAACAGTTTATAATAATAATAATAACAATAACATTGACAGTGTAAATATTTCTCTTTAAATATTCTGATCTCTACTTATCAATTAAATATCTAACTATTCAAATATCTTAAATTTTATTATCTAATATTTTACCAATTAAATATTTATGAATTTCACTTAGAATAATTAATTTGAATTGGATCAATCAGATCCGTCCTATTAAATAATTTAAATAAATTAAATTAAAATTTTATTAATTCATTTTAAAATAGATCAAAGCGAGGTGATCCTAATGATCGACTTGAGAAAAAAAAATTTAAAATAAAAATAAAAATAAAAAATTTAATGGGCTCGTGAATTTTTTCATTTAATTCACAATCTAAACTTTAAAATTTAAATATTATATATATATTTTAGAGACTCGGGAATTAATTTATCGAATCCGTAATTCACTTTGAATTGGATTAGATTAGAGATTTCTCAATCTATCAAGATAATAAATTACCCCGCCTCGTTCGCCTGGCCTTATCATATGATGAATTTTGGCCTTATCATATGATGAATTTTTGACGAGTTAGACCTATACCCGT
>JBBUKS010026960.1:0-11299 GCA_038050645.1 Hedychium gardnerianum
AAGAAGAAAAGCCTTAGTTCAAGGTTTCTGTCTGCGTGTAAGGAAGTTGAAAGTTTTTTTTTTCACGTGACTATTATCAACTCTCAACAATGAGTTTAATTAATAAGAAAAAAAAAAATCTCCGGCCCACTTGCCTAGTATGGGCAAAAGGTTGGAATTAATATATTTGTTTTATAAACTTCGCCAGTGGCCTACACGGGTGTGATGTAGTGATATAATATTTAGGGAAATAAATAAAAAGATTAGAGTTTGAATCTCAATAGGAATGAATATTCTAAATGTCGGCTTCTAAGTGTATATAAGTTATATTTCGAATTTACCTGATAGACAAACCAGGGAGAAGGAGATCAATTTTTAAGTATACATAAATTGTGGTCCAAATTTATATGATAGGCGAACCAAGAAAAATATCATCTATTTTTAAAATTAATCGAATAAAATTTAAACATATGAATTATTAAAAAAAATGACTCCAGAGCACCTTAACATTTTCTTTCTCTACCTTTTTTACCATGCTTTACGACTACAATAAAATGTAAGGACATTTAGCCACTCAAATCCTAAACCTCTTGGTCGATTTTTTCTTTGTCTTATTAATATATGTATGTTCTACTTGTTTCAAACAACAATCAAATAACAATAATAATAAAATCTATAAATTTTGGGCCAAGGCCTGAAGAGCAATGTTATCATGGCCCATATTCTCATCTATTTCATTGGGGCTCTTTTTCAATATTTGTATTTGAACTAATAAAAAAAATTGATCTTCAATTTTAAATATTCAATAAATAATCTTTAGTAAACTTGAAAAACTTGTCCACACTGTCATCACTATTAAAAAAACACTTCAATTATGAACTTAACACAAAAAATAATAGTGCACTTAATTTTGAATGAAACATATAAGGAACAAAACGATTAAATCTTATCCCATTAAATATGATCGGACATAAATTTTATTTATCACAATATCATTATCTATATTTAAATAAATTTTATTTATTTTATCATTATTAACCAAGTTTTTTTTTCTTATTCTTCCTCATTTAATTTGTGTATTTGAGATAATTTCATATCATCTAACTAAAATATTTATTAGTCATTTAAATATATATTTGTAACATTTTAAATGTATCTTTGGAATTTTTCCTGTGTAAATTCATCTCAAAATAAATTAAGGCAAGAAGAACTTCTCTCAAATGAACAATAAAAGACTAGAGTTTGAATCTCAAATGGAATAACTTCATAAGTTATTTTTTTAAAATTACTTGATAAATAAATAAAGAGAGAATCACTACTTTCAAAACTAATCGAGCAAATTTGAACACTGAATTATATATATATAATTCACCCGTGTGCACTATGTATTAATTTTTTTTAAACCTAAATATTATAACCTAAACTCTAAATCTTAAGCTCTAAAAAAAATAAAATAAAATACACTTAGTGCACACAGAGTGAGCGACATAAATGAACGTATAACAAAATTATATATGTATATATAAGGTTTTGATAGCCTACATATTTTATCATGTATAATTATGTGCACTTGCTAAGGTGACATGATCCTGATCACTGATCATCATCACATATATTTTGATCAATAATATACAATAATCACCTCGACAGATGTTTATGATTGTATATGATAAAATATGTAAACTAAGAGAATACTCTCTCTATATATATTTCCTAACTCCGGTGTGCCCACCCTAACCCTTAATCAAAATCTCACACAAACTAAAAGAGGACACAAGGCACACCTAAAGATAAAAGGATAAAAGCACTTTTGTTTCTTTCTCTTGTCAGTGCCATGGGGACATGGTATATTCCAGTTGCCTTTGCACGGGAGAATCCCAACCCAAACCCTTTTCATATAATCTTTTCCCTTGAAATCTAGAGCACGAGGTTTTAGGCATTTAGGGTTTTGTAATGTACCTTTGATATCCTACATGCACATGCAAAAGATGCCTCATGTGGTGCAAAACCCTAGCTACTTTGGCATTTCAATGGTTAGTTCATAATTCAATGGCGAAAACTTATGTGTTTGGTGTACAATCCGACTAATTGAATTTATTAATTTTAGAGGTGAGCAATTCGATTTTACAATTTTTTTTTACTGATTACAAGGATAAATCAAAAAATACAAGTGAGTCCTGACGGACGATCCAACGCCATAAGTTTTTCATACTCCTCAGGTCATCCCACATGAGATGTTTACAATGAAACTACCCTTTCAAAATAGAAGATGAAATGCAAACTAAGTAAAACAAATTACAAAGAGCTTAGTATTCTTGGAGACCTTTGCGCAAAGCAACACTTAAGGAGTCTTTAAAAGTTTCTTATAGAACCTTACAAGTTCAAAGCTCTATGTTTATCTATATATTTACACTAAATGAAAATTTTGAATTTCCATAAACAAAAAGTTCAAAGTATGAGAAAATACATAATTTATTTATAAGTTTACCAAGAAAACTTCGAGCTAAATCACTTTTTATTTAAATATTTTTCTAAATAGATTTATAATACCATTAAATGGAAATCACTAAGTTTTTTAAAAAATAAAAAATGTTAATGATGTTGAGTGAATCTAAGGTTGGATTCGAGTTGAAAGAAAGAAAATCATTTATTATCTACACTCATCTTTTTTTTTTAGTTGACACCAAATATTTAAGTTTTTGGCCCGATTAATCTTGAGGGTGATCAGTCCGATCCCATAGAAGTTTTTCACTGACTACTAAGATAAATCAGAAAAGCACACGTGAAGTCTTATTCTGACAGTTAACGTTCTCGGATCCGCTATATATTGAGGAAAAAATCCTTTATAATATACTGCAGTTGAGTCTCAAACTTTCATATACTTGATTTGATATTAAAAGACCTAACCACGATACCCTGCCTCGAACATTTTTTTTTCTGTTTCCTTCCTATGAACTCATACCACATCATTGCATTGGAATTTTTGGTCCTCTTCATCATTAACTCTCCCTCCTTTCTTCTCCTCCACTTCAATTCCATCATCATAAAATGGTTTTCATTATCGTTCAATTTGTATGTAATTTCACCATCCAACTCCCACAATATAATGATTAATTGGAGGACTAAGTAGTTTAAATTTAAAATTTTCATACTTGTAATTATTACTAGATGTATATGAGTAGGGATAGATCCAAGAATTAAAGATAAATTGAACTTTGAGTGTGGAAGAGATGAACTTACTCAGGACAATCCTACTTAAGAACTGTCTTTGCATATGACAATGTCATCTAATATGAAAAACATTAAGAGTCAACTCGAAGAAATAGTCTTCATTTTGATCCTAAAAAAATTAAGATTTTCCTAATTCAAACCTATGATTTTTTTTCTCACTCTCAAATCTCATTGTGTTGATCTTAATTTTGGATGCTTTGAAAGACCTTAATGCAATTTTATCATTTAATTTTAATAAAAGAATATATTTAATTTTTATAATAATATTAAATGCTTAAATTGTTTATACTTTAATGTGGCAATTGTGCTTATGCAATAATATATGTTAATAAATATACAAATTATGGGAGCCAAATTGAAAAAAAAATATATTTTTAAATTTTTTTCTTTAATCATAAAATAAGGATAAAAAATATTTTTATGTGTGGCAGTGATTTTCACCCATGTAAATGGTATACTTTCACTTTCTTCAAATCTTCACTATCATTTGTCTCTCTTAGTCTTTGTTGTTATCTCTATCGATCCCTCTATAAATTGACTATCAATCATCTATCACCGGCCTACATCCTTATTTATTACGGCCTACATCCTTGACCAATCATTAATCATCGACCATCTCACCGACAAATTATCAATTAATAATTACTAACATAAACAATTTTGTGCAAATTGGAGATCTAACATCAAATTAAACCAATTGGTAGGATCCAATTTTCACATCACTTTAGTTGGTGTGTTGAAAAATATACTCATCACCAAATTATACCTTTTCAATTTGATTTAATTTAAAGAAAATATGGAGAGGAAAAACATGATAATGATTCTAAGGACAAGACACAATGGTTCATTAGGGTGGGGTCATGCCTAGCATGATCAATTCGTGTTAGGTCAAGTTGGACGGATTCATTTTGAAACTTCGCCTAACTTTGAGAGGAAGCCAAGCCTTTTCCATCGCTCTCTTTTCGATCGAAGCAAATGCATTGATCTAGTAACCATTGCTTTAGCAAGACAACCATGCTCATTGCTTGCTAGAAAGGGATGCCCTAAAAACACATTTCCTTCCCTTTCCTTGAAAAAGAACCTCAACTTTATTTACTTCTTAAATTTCATTTTAAAGTGAAATCTTCTTCTATTAAAAGAAACCTAAAGAATAATTTAGGATTGTGAATCTTTTTATGGTAGGTGAGTCTTGAAGGTGAAAGGCAACAATTGTGTGATTATAAATTTCATATTATTATTAGTATTAAATTTTTAAAAAGAAAAAAATCATTGCTAATTGTATTGGCTTTTTCTTTTTTCTTTTTAATTTTCTTGTTTAAGTTTTTTTCTTAAAATATTTTTTTAATGATGCCCATGCAAAATTAATGGGTTTCCATGGTAATTGAGAAAATATCCTCTTTTTCAAGGGGCAAAATGGAATTGGAGCATTACTCTTCTACCAACCTTTTTCTCCTTTTTTTTTTCACTTCTCAAACTTTAATTATTTATCCACCTGTTTATTAAAAAAGTACAATTAATGGGAAATAAAAAATAGTTTAGGAGATTTGAATATGATTATTCTTTAATAAAAAATATATAATTGAAGCTTAAATAATTGTGATAAGTATAGAAACATTTATATGATAATTTTTTATTAACTAATGATATAGTATCTTATATTGTCATTAAATAAATTCTTATTATAAATATTGATTCAACTATAATGTTATTTTTTAATAAAATAATAGTAAATATTGATCTTATTTGTCAATAATTATAATTTTTTATAAGTTAAAGATTTTAAAGCATTAGAATATTATCATCTCCATCAAAGTCAAAACAATCTCATTCATTATGATTATATTATATTGATTATTACCATTTCATTCAAATAGTTTAATAGATTTAAATGCCATTAATTTTAATTTTATAAATAATTATAATATATGATGATAAAAAATAAAACGTTTAGTATCTCCGCCAGTTCATCTCAAAACTAATAAAAAAAATAAATCATGATAATTATTATTTTGAATAGTGTACATAAAAAAATAAAATTTTAATTATTAATCAAAATTTAATCTTCAAATTTTATAATAATAACACCTATTGATCATCAGTATATCCCTCAAGAAAAAATAATTATAATACATTGTGGCAAAATAATTATAATACATAAATCTATAAAGGATAGCTGCTATGGAGTTTATTATTAATAAAAAAAAAGAAAAAAAATGAAGAAATAATGACACGTGACCATCATGTGGGAGAATTTGTAACCGCATATGCTTCCTATGCGGGAAGCGGGTCCGCGCGATGGGCGAAAGTGGGGACGAAACACAGGCACAGTGGCAAGTTCGGTAAATAGGTGTATCAGCAGTGGCTAATTGGTAGCATGTGCGACGTGGGGCTTTATTGTTTGAGCTATTAGATGGAGAAGAAGAACAGAACAGGTGGAAAAACGCGAGAAATCGGAGTGGCGGCTAAGGCGACCTCGACGGCGACGGGGGAGGTGGCGGATGGATGAGGCGGCGGAGCTGAGTCAGGTCGTCGGCCGCATCCAGGAGCCTTGCGAACTTTACGCTTCGCCCCCACTTGACTGGCCTTGCCACCTCGATCCCAGGCAAAAGTCTATACTTTTCTTTCGGCTTTCTGCTCTCTTGTGCGGTTTAGTTTGGGCGCTTTACCTCTCGGTATGGAAGGCGGAGGTTGGATTTGAATGCTTAGTCTCGGAAATGATTAACTAGATATGCGCTAAAAATCTCGTGTGCTTCTGCTCGATCCCTTGACTTCGGAGCCGAGGATGCACGTTAGGGTTTGCAGATCCTTGGGGTGCCTAATTGAAAAAGTTGTCTTTTTTTCTTTCCTATTCATCTGTAGTGATCTTGGAAATACTTTCTTTATGTGGATTTATGCTCAAGTTTTTTTATGTTATTTGTATCATTTCTTTCTCCCAAAGTTGGCAGAAGTAGGGGTGTCCGTGTTGTCGATTTTGTATTTTGCTTTCTCAATTGCTGCTTTCCTGTTGAATTTTATTCTCTAATAAAGATTTTGATATCTATAAATTGTAAGTTTTGTAAGGAAGGATTGGATAGGAATCTATCATTTATCCTTTTTTGCCTCAAAGTTTCTCTTTTATTCTTTATTTTGATTTCCTGTTGTTATCTTTGTGCTGCCGGATGACCCTGCTGCAGCATAGGGTGAGGCCTACACTATCTCAGTCATCCACTTTTTAATCCTTATATATGACTTTCCTGATTGTCTTTTGAAATTCTTTTTCTTGCATAGAAGCAGGATCTTAGAACTTGTTAGATTCACCGTGAAAACATAATTTCTAGCGTTTGTAGACTTTCAGAAAATCTTCTTCAGACGGTGAACCTTTCTCTTGATGCTTGGTGAAACAAACACCAAGCACAATAAAAAAGATTGCAAGGTTTTTGAGTACCCACTAAATTGTTGGTTGTCCTTCACATGTCATCGTAACCAAGAGGCTAGTTATTTCCTCTTTCATTGTATGTTGATTCTAATCTGACACCAAACTCCATATAAATTAAGTTTCTTTTTAAATTTTTTCCACACTTATCATGCAAACATCAACTCTATCTATTTCCATTGCACTGAAAGTGATTGTTTGCAACACTTGAAAATATGTGAATATAGACACCAAACATCCGTAATAAGGTTTTCTAAAGCATGATGCTCATACAAGAAAAGCTCAGAAGTCAGTTAGTAAAATCACAATAAGGATTAAAGAGTAGATGATTGAGATAGTGTGGGCCTTCCCTTTGTTGCAAGAGGGTCCTCCAACAACATAAAGCTAATAGAAGATAAGATAGAAGGCTAAAAGACAAGGTTTTGGGGAGAAAAAGAGATAGATGACAGATTCCAATTTGAGTCTTGCTGGCAAAACCATTAAATTGTGGAATCAATCTTTACTTGTGAGCAATTTCATGAAGCAAAATCAACAGCAAAAATAGACAATGTGACACAAAACAAACTAAAGACAAGATGGATATCCACTTCTACCAATTTTAGGAGAAAGAAATTAACAGAAACACTCAAGCAGAATACCACACACAAGAAAGACATTGGCCTAAAAAAAGCTGGTTCTAGGTTGCGAATTCAAGCATCTACTGAATCAGGTTGATGCTTCCAGTGGTTCTTTTTGGGTGCTATAGTGGTCTCCAACCCCAAGATGAGATAATGAAACAGCTATGTTCTCCCGTATATCCACAACTACTTTTAGGATTTGCCATTTTTTTTGGTTCTAGTTTGGATTAATGAACTGTTAGACAATCTGTCGGAGATATTGGGGAATTGTAGTTGAATTGAAATTACACAAGATCAATTTCAACTTATCTGTCGAGATGACCTGAGCGGATAATCTCAGGCTGCCAGCGGGGCTGGTTCAGTTGAGTGCCCACGAGCAAATGCGAGTACTTGAATGCTTCCTTTGGTCGGGAAGCAGAATGGAAGCCAAGTCGAATCGGGAGTTGATTCGGGGAGAGAAGACTCTGTCGAGCGGTTCCTTCAGTTGAGAAGCGGAAGTACCCGGATGCTTCCTTCAGTTGGGAAGTGAAGACTCTAAGTCGGGAACGGAAACCTTCGAGTCGGGAAGGATTTCGCTGAGTCAGGATACATGTCGCTCGAGTCGGGAAAGGAAGATGCCAAGGCCTGCGCTTAACGCATTTTCCTTGAAACAGATTCGCTCCAACTCCTGCTGTGCTTCGAGGTTTTCTCGGGTTGTCTGCTTTTCAGGATACAATGACAAATCGTGATCGCCACCAAGTACTGGTGGATCACGGCGAACTAAGAAAATACCCAATTGTTATCACGGGCAAACCACCGAGCGGAAATGCACGGCGGAGAGAAGATTTCGAGGGAACGGAGGTGGAGGAAAATCTCTTGCACACAACTCATGTCCTCTTTTACTCAAGGTTACATCCTCCTTATATAGGAGCGTCCACATTTGACTGTAATAAATGGACGAATAAAGAGCATTCAATGCCTTTACTCATCGGTCATTTACTCATCAACCGTTTCTAACGTCAATTATGGATTTGAATTAATCTCAATTAATTCATCTGTTATACATTTGAGCAAAAGATTATTCACGTGGCAAAATGTTGGTTCATCCACTTGGGCAAATTTTACTTCGATCGGTCCGATATTCGGCGTGCGTAGGTTATGCTCGTATATGAGTTAACTTAGTTCAGTGCAATTCGAATCTTGGATTTACCCCCTCCCCCCTACGCACCTACGTGTGAGAGAGTCTACCTATGCATTTGTTCTCAGCCAAGAAACTCCCAATGTGGGACTAAATCCATGCACAATGGAGTCTTCTTCTCCACCTCTTTCTTCTATTCACATTTCCAACAATCCCCCACGTGAATGGAAAATAGGTTACGTGATAGCATTTAGCAGTTGAGTCCAACATAGGACAGGTAGGTTTTACCCTTTGAACCATTCCTTATAAAAATCTGTTTGCTTACTGGTTGACAATAGACACGATGTCCTTGAACTGTACTGTCGTCTGCGTAAGCATTGACATATATCACCCAGGACTCTTCCTGGTACAACTGAGTTCTTATAAGTGTGTTCATTCTTGGCCATGAACACACCTGATTCTATGAGAAACGCTGAGAATTGTGCCTCCAATTCTCTTCGAAGCGACCCCATTTCTTTCTCACATAGGTGATCTCTTAAGAGTATTCCACATTACTTCACTGGATCATTAAAAGTCGTGTGCTTGATTTCCATCCTTCACTGGTCCATTGGGTCGTTCCCCAAGGTGAGCAACTTTTGTCGGTGCAGTTAGGTTGTACCTTTGGACCTAGTTTTTGGGATCTCCAGTCTGTATAGGTTGGGTTTTTTTTGCACCAATATTTCTTATCGGCATCAAGCCCATCCCTCTTGATGAGCTTGCAACTAACTCTCGATTTAACCCTATGGTTAGTGGATCCGTTAGGTTATCCTTTGACTTCACATAGTCAACAATGATAACTCCCGTTAAGAGTAGTTGTCTAATGGTATTGTGTCTACGATGCATATGTCTAGACTTATCATTATAGATATGGCTCTGTGCCCGACCAATTACTGATTGACTATCGCAATGTATGCAAATTGCTGGCACCGGTTCTAGCCATCTAGGAACATCTTCTAAGAATTGCTGCAGCCATTCAGCCTCTTCACCACATTTGTCAAGAGTTACAAAATTAGATTCCATCGTGGATCTAGTTGTTACGGTTTGTTTAGAAGATTTCCAAGAAATGACTGCACCTTCCAAAGTGAATACATATCCACTTATAGACTTTGAGTCCTTAATATCCGATATCTAACTCGCATTGCTGTATCCTTCGATCACAGTAGAATATCTTGTATAGTGCAGTCCATATTAATGAGTATACCTTCAGTACCTCAGTACTCTTGTTATCCCTTTCCAGTGCTCAACATCGGGATTACTCGTGTATCTACTTAGTTTACTTACTGTGTAGGTTAAGTCTGATCGTGTACAACTCATCAGGTATATCAGACTTTCAATCACTCGAGAGTACTCTATATACTTTCTCCTCGATTCTTCGATAGATGTTGACTCATATCTATTGACGTCCGTGCTAAGGCAATATCACCCTTGGTGAATTTTTCAAGAATCTTGTCTAAGTGAGACTGATTAAGAATAAGTCCTTCTGCTACTCTAAAAATTTTAATTCCTAGAATCACGTCAATTAGGCCTTTCTTTCATGTCAAATCTTGAGTTCAACATATCTTGAGTGAATTTGACTATTTTATCATTACTCCAATGATAAGTATGTCATCTACATAAAGATATAAAATGACATAGTCATTCGCTTTCATGTAGACATATTTATCACATTTATTGATCTTGAATCTACATTCCTTAATGACATTGTCAAATTTCTCATGTCACTGCTTTGGTGCTTGTTTCATGCCATATAACAACTTCACCAATCTATAAACCTTGTTTTTGTCTTGGCACAGAAAACCCTTCAAGTTGTTCCATGTAGATTTCTTTTTCTAAATCCCCGTTTAGAAAGGCTGTCTTTACATCTATCTGATGTATTGCGAGATTCCATAAAGCAGCAATAGTCAACAATACTCTAATGAAAGTTATTTTCGATACCAGAGAATACGTATCAAAGTAATCAAGGCTTTGGTAATCTTTAATTATCAATTTGGCCTTGTACTTATCAATCATGCCATTTGATTTTATTTTCTTATTGATGATTCATTTGCAACCTAGTGGTTTACTTTCCGGAGAAAGATCCACAAGTTCTCAAGTGTGATTTTGCAAGACAGAGTTTATCTCAGATGCGATTGCCTCTTTCCAGTGAGGTCCATCAAAAGAGTTTACTGCATCTGAGTAACTTTGGGGTTCATTTTCAAAATGAAAGTGATAAAATCTGTTCCATAGGATTTTTTCACTCGAGCTCTTTTATTTTGTTTTGACTCAACCTCAACTGGTTCATCATCGTCTTTTTTCTCCTGTGTTTCATATGCCCGTTTTGAAGAACTTGCTTCCTCTCGAATCTTATATGGAAACACATGCTGGAAAAACGAGGTATTTCTCGATTCTATTATCGAATTCGTTTATATCCGGTATTTGTGACTCATACACAAGAAATTGATACGCATTGTTGTTATGTGCATATCCAATAAATATGCAATCAATAAATTTTGGTCCTATCTTAATCCTTTTCGGATCAGACATCAAAACTTTGGTGAGACACCCCACATTCGCAATATTTGTAGTATAGTTATCTTCATTTCATAACTCATAAGGGCTCTTATCTATTTTTTTTCGGGGCATCTTATTTAAAAGATAATTAGCTGTTAACACAGCTTCCCCCTATGTGAACTCTGACAGTCCAAAACTCAATAGCATTTCCTTTAGAGTGCGGTTCTTTCGCTCAGCAACTCCATTTTGTTGAGGAGTATAAGTTGTAGGATCGAGTGCACGTGAGAGGGGGGTGAATCACGTGTTTTAAAAATCTTTCTTTTTCACAGTTTTAAAAAATTCTTCGGAAATTTCGAGTACGCAGCGGAAAATAAAACAGAAAATGAAAAGAAGGTGCACAATTATTTTTACTTG
>JBBUKS010026971.1:0-11299 GCA_038050645.1 Hedychium gardnerianum
TGCCCAGCGATACGATCCGAAGGGTCGTGGGCCTTGGAGTAGGAGTCGGCGAAGGCTCCGAACCAAGTAAAACCAACAGCGTAATTTTCTTTTACATTTGTTTTTGTATTTTTCGCTGCATACTCTAAATTTACGAAAGTTTTTAAAACTGTTTCAAAAAGTCTTAAGTTTTTTAAACACGTGATTCACCCCCTCCCTCTCACGTGCTTTCGATCCTATAGTATCGTGGGGATTGATAGAGGAGGGTGAATATTGATCGCATCGCTTTTTATTTTTTTTGTTGTGTTCATCTATTAAAGTGTTAATAGCAGTGGAATAATAAAACAATAAAGGAAAGAACAAAGAGACAAAGGACTTTTACTTGGTTCCCAACCCTTAGGGTTAGTACATCTAAGGCTTACGCACTCAGCGTGAGTCCACTATGCGTATCTCTTTTCCGAAACTTTTTCGAAGGTGAAGAAACCTCTTACAAATTTTATGAAAACACAAATAATAATAAAGTAAGAGCATATAATAATTAATACAAACAAAGTTTCGTCGATCCGTCCAGAAGTCTTGAGTGTTGCGACACTACTCCTAGAGCTTCTCGTGTCGTAGAGCTTTGCGTGTAGATTTGACCTAGGTCAAGTACGGTTCACTTCGGACTTGGTCTAGCTTCGTCCGGTTGCATTTGTTTCCTCTTTGTTTTGCTTCTAAATCTATATTCCTGCAAATTAGTATACAAAACAAGTAAGCAAGCATAACAAGCCTTATCCTATAAGTCTACCTGACCTATTGGACTTACCTTTTGCTTGAAGTTCACTCCTCCAAGGCTTCTCACTACCTAAGATTAACTCTCTTAGGATTTTTCCTTTGCCATATATTTCTAAACAATGCCTTGAAAGGTTAATGTTATTATGAATTCTTGATCCCCTTAATATGTCAAATTTTGAAATTTACATTGAGAGTAATAAGGGGAAAACAACTAATAAAAGTAATAAAGGTTCAAGACAATGTAATGGAGTTTTAGAGCTAATACATACGGATATATATGGGTCATCCTTAAAGCTTATTGAAATATTCAAGCATACTTTATCAGCTTTATAGATGACTATTCCTAATATGGATACTTGTGTCTAATTCACAAGAAGTCTCAATCCTTGGACATGTTCAAAACCTTCAAAGTCGAAGTTGAAAAACAACTAGGTAAGAAAATTAAGGTTGTAAGATCATATCGTGATGGTAATACTATGATAGATTTGATAGATCAAGTGAATAACATTCTGAGCTATTTGTGGAATACCTTGTTGAGTGTGGGATCGTGACTCAATATACCAAGCCTAGTACCCCTCACTAGAATGGCATAGTTGAGCGATGAAACGAGACCCTAAAAGACATAGTAAAAAGTATGATTACATTTTCTTCATAACTAGAGTCTTTATAGGGTGAGACACTCAATACTGTGGTGTATTTACTCAATATAGTACCTAGTAAGGTAGTAATGAAAATCTCATATGAGCTACGGACAATTAAGATGCTTAGTATTAGACACTTACATGTCCAAGTTGTCCAGCAAAGGTTGGGCCTTATAGGCCTAATGAAAAAAATGGACTTAATGATCATTAGCTATCATTTTGTGGGATATTCTAAAAAGTCAAAGGGCTTCAAATGTTTGAACCCCTCTAGTAAATCTTTGTTTGAGACTAGTAATGTCAAATTCATTGAGGATGACGGGAGTCCTAAAGTTAGGGAAATATCATATGAGAAAAACATTGGTGATTCTAATATGGTAACTACTGATGTAACTGATAGTGAAATAGTAATCATTCCACATACAATTGAAACAACACAACCAGTAGGGGTAGTGAACCACGATAATTCTATATCACCTCCAATATAAATGGAAGGTACATCAGCTCAAATAGAGGTATTCCCTCCTACGGTTGAGCATATCTCCCAACCACCTCAAGTACAAGTGTCACTAAGGAGATACTAGGAAAAGGAGATTTACAATATCTTATGATTATGTATATCTCCAAGAGAATGAATTTGACATAGGGTTTGAAGATGATCTCATGTCTTTCCAAGAAGTCAAACAATGCCCTTAACTGGAAAAGTGGATTGAAGCCATGAGAGAAGAGATAAAGTCTACGGAGGACAACAACATTTGGGAACTTGTCAAATTGTTTGAAAAGGTGAAATCTGTTGATTATAAATGCATATTTAAAATCAAATAAGATTCGTAGGGCAATGTTGAAAAGTATAAGGTTCGCCTTATCGCTAAGGAATTCATTCAAAAGGAGGACATTCATTACAAGAAGACATTCTCATTAGTTTTGATTAAGGATTCTCTTAGGGTAATCATGACACTCATAGCTTATTATGACTTAGAGTTATACCAAATCGACATTAAGACAACATTTCTCAATGAGAACATTGAGAAAACTATATATATATGGTGTAGCCGAAGAACTTTGAATTGGAAGATTTAAGACACCTAATATGTAGATTAAGAAAGTCCATTTATGGTCTAAAGTAGACATCTCGTCAATGATATAGGAAATTTGATTAAGTGGTTTCTTCATACGATTTTAAGGAGAATCTTATTGATCAATGTTTGTAAATCAAGTTCAGTGGGAGCAAGTTTATTATTCTTATTTTGTATGTGGATGATATTTTATTGACAAGAAATGATAAAGGTCTGCTGCTAGAAACCAAGTCATTTATATCAGGTGAATTTGAAATGAAAGATCTTGATGATGCATCATTTGTCTTAAGCATACAGATTTATCATAATCATTCAAGGTGCACACTTGGATTTTCATAAAAGACCTATATTGAAAAGATACTCATTCGATATGGCATGCAGAATTGTGCTCCTTGCGACATACTTGTGTAGATTAGCTTGTAGCAATATCTACATTATGAACTTGAGATAAAGGAAATGCAGCAATTCTTTTATGCATCGGTAGTAGGGAGTTTAATGTATGCTCAAGTATATACGCGTCCGGATCTTGAGTACACAGTGGGGATGTTAAATAGATATTTGAGTAACACTAGACTAGGGCATTGGAAAGTTATAAAGAGGGTTATGTAGTATTTACAAAGAACTAAAAATTACATGTTCATTTATCGGGGATCAGGTCATCTAGATATCATTGGATATTCAGGCTTTGATTTTGCTGATACTTGAATAGCAAGAGGTTTATCCTAGGTTATGTCTTCATGTTGATAGGAGGGACTATATCATAAAAAATATCAAAAGATGCTAATAGTCACTTCTAAGATAGAGGCAGAATTTATAGTTTGCTATGAAGCATCCAACCATGAGATATGGATGCAAAACCTTATTGGATTACATATCATTGAGGGCATTGACAGGCTAATGAGGATTATATTTAAAGAATAACTGCAGTTCGTCAAAGTCCAAACATATTGACATAGAGTTTTTAACGGTTAAAGAAAGAGTTCAGAGTGGTCAAGTGATGATAAAACATTTAAGGACAAATTCCATGTTGGCGGATTCATTCACTAAGGACTTGCCACCCAAGGTGTTTATTAGCATGTGTTGAATATGGGGGTTCTTCGTTTTAATAAAGTATCCATTTAGTGGGAATTTATATTTGGTGTAATGTTTAATATTATTAAACACATATATTTTTTGGGGTTTATTGTACTTACTAAAGTTTTTATATGTATATAAGATTTTGACTCTTTGAAATAAAGACATTATGATTTACTATTGCGATTTTGCATACGGTACTTATAAATATAATATAGTATTATATTTTGAGTCATAAGGTTGAATCATGGTTTACTACTATTGTTTAGCATAAAGTATCAGTAAACATGATTTGGACCCTATTTTGGGTCATAAGGAGGACTTGTTGAGAATGAGCATATATAGATCACATTTTGTGTCATTATCATACTACACATTCACAAAATGATATATGTCATTAATGAGTTGGTATTGTGATTAATTTTAGGTCTTATTACAATTTTGATAACTTTGACTCCATTAGTTTTTACTGATGGATGTAATGGACCAAATTGTTTAAAGAGTATTGATGTGTGTATTTTTTACATGTTTTTTTAGCATTGTTTAGCATACATTTTGTTGTATTTTAGAAGCATATTTTGCACATGTACATCTTCTTTTTATTGTTTTCATTACTTTTACTTTTTTTTTAGTTTGGAGAGCTGCGCATTGCTTGTTTTCATTAATAGGACTCATTTTCGGGGCAAAAATAGAGCATTCAAGACTTGAAACGAGAAGTTATAGCAAGAACACGCTCTGGTTGTGTCCCATGATATGGGTGTGTTCCATTGGGAGAAATTAACTAAAGAACGGAGTGGAAACGGAGTCTCCAATAGTCAACATGATCCGGTCGTGCCTCATCCAAAGACCAGCAACCACGGTTGTGCCTTTTGGCACAGCCATCTTTCCCTCTGTCAAAGCCAATATGGTCTGGTCATTCCTCGCTTTATTCCAGCAATCGAACCGAGACGGTCTGATAGTGCCTCCTAGGCACGGTCTTGCCTCGGTCCTCTTTTCTTGCCGAGGACAAAATGGTCCGGTTGTGCCTCCCAGGCATGGTTGTGCCTCAACCCTCTTTTCTTGCCAAGGCCAACACGTTTTGGCCATGCCTCGGCCCTCTTTTCTTGTCGAGGCCAAAATGGTTCGATCGTGCCTTACAGGAATGATCGTGCCGCGTGAATCCACCCCAACGGTTAGGTATTTCCAACCCATTTTTAATGGTTCGAGGGCTATAAAAAGCCCAAGAAGCCTCCTAACTTGAGGAGGAGGGTTCTTACCTTTCTAGGGGAACCCTAGAGTAGTCATTTCATAGCCATCATGATGATTCATCCATCATTTCATAGCAACACTTGGATAATCATTCTCTTCTCTTTATTTCCATTTTTGAATTATAGAATGTTGTTTTTAATGTCTCTTGGTTATAACTCCATCTCTATGGAGTAGTTCTCCAAATTCTAAGATTAGGAAATAACTCAATGTAATTGTTGACATTTGAATTAAGTATTTGTTTCTTTCTCTATTGCATGACATGTGTATTCCATATTCTCACCTTATTGAGCTTATATGATTGTGACACTAACCTGTACATTTGCATCTTATGGGATGTGGAGAGTTGGTCAAAAAGTAGAAGGGATAACTTAGATGAACCATGGAGCCTTAGTGACAGGGGTAGTCCATTGAAGCGGACATTCTAGTAATATCGCCTTGAATGTAGACTAGTTTGCCACGAGAGGACGATTATCATAGATCTTAATGGATTTATCCCAATTCAATGTCAGGGAAGTATAGGAGATAATATAGGTGAACCGTGGAGCCCTAGTGATATGAGTAGTCCATTGAAGCGAACGCACTAGCTAGGTCTCCTTGCAAAGCAGCATTGACTTTGGCTAAGCACGCTGGTATGATTCCAAAAGTCTATATCAGTATTTCGGGAAAGGTCCACCTACATGTGAATAAACATATAGATAGGAAAGTAAACAATACTTAGGAATGTTAACAACCATCGTAGCCAAATCGAAGTCCTAGAATCGTTTCCCCAATCAGATTTCTCCCTCAACCACTTGTTTGCTCTCGACCTCTCAATTGCTCTAGACTCTCTCTCTCTCTCTCACTTGACAGCTGTGATTCTCTAGATAACTAGCTTCACAAAGTCAATCAGTACTTAATCTACAGTCCTCGTGGGATCAATATTTTATTACTTGATGACAACTGTGCACTTGCGGATTTGACACATCAAGTTTTTGACATCATTGTCAGGAACTATTTTGATTGATATTGATTGATTAGTGATTCAGTTAATCTAGATTTCTTTCTTGCTTGCTTACAATTCTATATTTTCTTTCTTTTTCTGAAATTCTGCAATTCTATTTTTCTAATAACTTTGTTTTGCAAGTGATTGTGATTGTTTATCTTTTATGTGAAGATCTAATCTTGTAGGAAATATTCTTCCTTTTGTTTCTAAAATTGATAGGACATTTCGTCGAAGAAGGAATTTGAAAAAGTAATTGGAGGTTGAGCAAACACAAGCGACAACCATGGCAAACAGTCCTTTGAGAGATTTTTCCACACCCAGAGCCGGAAGAGAGAGATCTCCCATCATACAACCTTGAATTGATGCTGATAATTTCAAGCTTGACCCAACATTAATCTCCTTGATACAACAAAACCAATTTGGAGGCGCAACCACCGATGACCCATATTTACACCTAAATGACTTTCTAGCTTATTACAATATCATGTTCTATAAAGGTGTTTCCACATATGCTATTAGGCTATGGGGATTCTATTTTTCTCTAAAGGATAAAGCTAAGACTTTGTGGCATTCTCTTCTGCCATGAAGCACCATGACATGGGACGAGTGGGAGAAACACTTTCTGAACAAATATTTTCCACTGAGCAAAATAGCTTATTTAAGGAATCAAATCACAAGCTTTGCACAGGCATGTGGAGAATCATTATACAAAGCATGAGAAAGATTTAAGGATTTGTTGCAATAGTATCCTCACTATGGTTTGAAAATTTGGTTGACTATCCATATATTCTATACGGGGATATCTTTCTCAAATAAGACTCAGTTAGATTTAGCTACAGGAGGTTCTTTATTGAATAAAAGGTTGAATGAAGCATATGATTTTATTGATCTTGTGGCACTAAACTTATATGAATGGTCAAGTGAAAATAGGTTGAAATTTTCTCAAGGAACGTCGGAAGTGCGATCAATGGATGTTGACTTGGATACCAACCAAAAGAACACCTTTAGAATAAAATCAGACACAAATAGATCATGCTACACTCAGAATCAAAGGACATTACCACTATTCGGGGGTTTGGAGAACCTAATAGAGAGTGTCATCAAGTCACAGAATGAAAGATTCAAGCAGTTAAAGACAAGATAGAGAAATTGGCCTTACAATGCATTGAATCTTTAACACAAGTTCAAGGTAAGACCTCTCTCCTAACCAAAATATATTTTAGTAAGCATTGTAATGCTATCGAGTTGAGGAGTGACATCAATTTTGAAGAAGTACAAGAGAAAGATGAGAATACTAACGAAGGAATGGACATTGGGAAATCAGATCTCTCAAAGAAACTAAACACCACCAATTCAGCAAGCGTGTATGAACCGCTTATACCAATCCCTCAACGATTGGTCAAATCAAAGCTAGACTATCAATCTGGGAAGTTTTTGAAGGTGATCAAGGAACTATACATCAATATTCCTTTTACTAAAGTGTTACAACAAATACCCATCTATGCAAAGTTCTTAAAAGATATACTATCTCACAAAAAAAAGTTGGAAGAGTATGAAATAGTGGCCCTATCCGAAGAGTGCAGCGCATTAATTCTAATTAGGTTACCTCTAAAGCTAAAGGACCCAGGTAGTTTTTCTATCCCTTGCATGATTGGTAACACTATCATTGATAGAGAATTCTGTGATCTTGGTGCGAGCATGATTCTTATGCCCTTTAGTATTTGTAAAAAGTTGAGATTGGAGGATTTGAAACTAACAACAATGACATTGTAGCTTGTAGATTATTCGGCCAGGTACCCTTTGGGCATATTAGAGGATGTGTCAGTTAAGGTTGGGAACTATATCATGCCTATGGATTTTGTTGTACTGGAGATGGATGAGGACCCTAGGATCCCTATAATTTTAGGAAGACCTTTTTTGTCAATGACTAGAGCTATTATTGGTGTCAAGAACCATCAGCTCTTTTTAACGATTAGGGAAGAAAAGATTGATTTTGACCTATCAAAAACTATTAAGCAATCAATTGATAGCGAAATTTGTTGTAGGGTGGATTTCTTACAGCAAGCAGTGGAGGAAGAAGCACCTCAACGGACACCGGATGATCCCTTAAAAGCAAGCCGAACCAGTGAAAAATAAGGAATTCAAGATGATAATGTCAGAGAATATGTACATAGTATGGATGAGGTCCCTTGTGTGCCTCTAGAGCAAGAAAAGATTGAAATGCTTGAGCAATACCCGTATATGGATGAAGTCAAGCCACCTCAGGTAGAACTCAAACTTCTTCCCTCCAACCTCAGGTATGAATTTTTTGGACCAAACTCTACATATCCTGTGATTGTCAATGCATGTTTGAATGATTCTAAAACTAGAAAGTTTCTTAGAGAGCTAAATTTGCATAGGAAAGTCATAGGATACACCATTGATGACATTAAAGGTATTAACCCTTCTTTATGTATGCATAAAATTTTACTTGAAAACAACCATAAATGCTCAGTGGAACATCAAAAGAGGCTAAATCCTAACATAAAAGAGGTAGTTAGAAAAGAAGTATTGAAACTATTGGATGTGGGGGTTATATTTTTCAATCTCTAATAGTGAATGGGTGAGTCTGATGCACGTGGTTCCAAAAAATGGGGGAATGACTGTGGTTAAAAATGAAAATAATGAATTGATTCCTACTCTGATCGTTATGGGTTGGTGTATGCATATTGACTATAGGAAGCTAAAACAAAAAAACTAAAAAGGATCATTTTTTTTCCCTTCCCTTTATTGACCAAATGCTTGAAAGGTTGGCTAAACATGCATACTTTTGCTATCTAGATGGGTGTTCAAGATTCTACCATATTCCTATACAGCCTAATGATCAAGAAAAGGCCACATTTGCATGCACATATGAAACCTTTGCTTATAGAAGAATCCCCTTTGATCTTTATAATGCGCATGCTACTTTTTAGTGTTGTATGATCACTATCTTTTTAGATCTTATTAAGGACATAATGGAAGTTTTTATGGATGATTTTTCTATGTACAGAACTAATTTAAATACATTCTTGGCTAACCTTTCTTAAGTTTTACATAGGTGTGAGGAAGTAAACTTGATCCTAAATAGGGAAAAATGTCATTTCATGGTGAAGGAAGGAATCATCTTGGGTCACATGATTTCTGAGCGAGGAATTAAAGTCGACAAGTCTAAGGTAGAGGTAATTGAGAAACTACCTCCACCGATAAATGTAAAAATATTAAGGAGTTGTTTAGGACATGCGGAATTTTACCAATGCTTCATAAAGGATTTCTCTAAAATTGTCAAACCTTTGACAAACTTATTGATCAAGGATGTTGAATTCAATTTTGACCAGAATTGTTTAGATGTCTTTTGCAAGATAAAGAAGGCTTTGGTGATAGCTCTGATAATGCAAGCTCCGGATTGGAATCTCCATTTTGAAATCATGTGTGATGCAAGTGATTATGATGTTGGAGCCATATTGAGACAAAGGAAAGACAAGAAGGTGCATGTAATTCATTAGGTTAGCAAAACTTTAGACGATGCTCAGATCAACTATGCCATGACTAAAAAAGAATTACTAGCAGTGGTGTTCTCATTTGACAAGTTCAGATTATACTTAGTTGGGTCAAAGGTGATTGTGTATATGGATCATGCAGCTATCTGGTATCTACTAAGCAAGAAAGAAGCTAAACCATGACTCATCTGATGGATCCTGTTGCTTCAAGAATTTGACTTGGAAATCAAGGATAAGAAAGGGTCAGAAAACATCATTGCAGATCATTTATCAAGAATGTGTCAAGATGTACAGGGAAATGAAGATGACGAACTACACATTGACGACTCTTTTCCAGATGAACACCTTCTAGCCATTGATAGTTTGAATGCTCCTTTGTATGCGGACTTTGTAAATTATTTAGCCTATGAAATTTTGCCACAAAATCTCACCTATCATCAGAAAGAGAAGTTTTTTTGCAGATATCAAATATTAGGTGTGGGATGAACCTTTACTCTATAGAAAATATGCTGATACAATTTTTCATAGATGTGTACCCGAAGATGAGACTAAGAATATCTTATACCACTGCCATTCTTCAACTTATGAAGGTAATTAGGGAGCTACAAAGACCGCAAACAAAATTTTGCAAGATGAATTTTATTAGCCCCATTTATTTAAGGATGCTTGAGAATATGTGTTAGCTTGTGATCTTTGTTAGAAGACGAGGAATATTTTTAGAAGATATGAGATGCCTTTAAACAACATCCTTGAGGTTGAGCTTTTTGATGTTTGAGGAATTGATTTTATTGGATCATTCCCGTCATCTAACAACAATAATTATATCTTAGTGACTATGGATTATGTCTCAAAGTGGGTGGAAGTCATAGCATCTCCAACTTGTGATGCCAAGATAGTAATTAAGTTGTCCAAAAAGATAATTTTTCCCAGATTTGGTGTCCCTAGAGCAATCATCAACGATGGAGGTTCTCACTTCATCAAAAGGCAATTTGAGTATTTACTCAAGAAATATGGAGTGAACTATAAGATTGCAAAGTCATATCATCCGAAAACTAGTGGGCAAGTAGAGATTTCAAATAGAGAAATCAAGAGCATACCGGAGAAGATGATGTCCATATCCAGAAAAGACTGGTCTCAAAAATTGGATGATGCTCTATGGGCATATCGGACAACTTATAAAACTCAAATTGGAATGACACCATTTCGATTAGTTTATGTCAAGACTTTTCATATTTAGTAGAGTTGGAGCATAAGGCTTATTGGGAAATTTAATGACTAAACTTTGATTTAAAGATAGTCGGAGAAAAGAGAAAACTCCAACTGAATGAACTGGACAAATTTAGGATGGATGCTTACGAGCATGCCAAGTCATACAAGGAAAGAACGAAGTGGTGGCATGACAAATATATTGTGCGAAGGGAATTTAATGAAGGAGACCTTGTGCTACTATTCAATTCAAGGTTAAGGCTTTTTCCAGGGAAACTAAAATCATGGTGGTCTGGACCTTATAAAATTCATAAGGTATATCTATAGAGCAGATTTAGAGCAAGGAATCGAGGTCTTGTAAGGTGAATGGGAAAAGATTTAAGAGATATTTCTTTGGCATGCCTATAAAATAAGAAGAGGAGAAAAACTTCCTTGATTCGGGTGCTCCAGATTAAGACAAACAGGAGTCGAGCTAATGACCTTAAATTCACGAATGTGTACGAAAAATCTAATTCGTGTTCAAAAATTCATTACTCTCAATATATTGGGTCAAATTTATGTTTGAGGGCATGGATATAATTAAAAGAACTAGACGAACTCATAGGACCTGGTTTCACATCATTTCGAGCTTTCTAAATCCATCAAACGATTTTGGCCGAATGAACCTAAAGAGTTTCGGCCAAAATTGATTAATGGACCTAGAGAGCTTGGAATGATATGAAACTAGGTCCTATGAGTTCATCTAGTTCTTGTGATTATATCCTTACCCTCAAACATCAATTTGACATAATATAGTAAGAGTAG
>JBBUKS010026981.1:0-11298 GCA_038050645.1 Hedychium gardnerianum
TTTTCGGTTCAGGACCATGGTTGGTAAAATTTGTTTGTACATGAACAATGTAATTGTGAATCGAGTGTAATACCTGAACTGCGTGGGGCCTTAGTATGGAGTTCTTAAAACAAGGTGCCTTGTTAGAGCCTTTTCAGATAGTAGGGCCTTTTATAGTATTTTTTCCCTTATCCCTTTAGAAAAAAGGCATTTACTTTCTGCAGGATTTTGTTTGAGGCAAAAAGCCCTCAGGGGTTCTTATACTCGAACAAAACCTTTGTTTTTGTAAACTTATGAACTTAGGATAATATCTCAAAGTTCACGTTTGAAATAATGTTTAGTTCTGATCATTTTTTGAGGGGCAAATGGCCCATAGACGTTCTTGTTTTGGTTTCCTTTTAAGGACTGAAAGAAGTTGAGGTTTCCTTCCGGTCATTTCCTTGTATAGATAGAAAGAGGGAGGAGAACATTAAATGTTAAAAGTTTATTTGTCAAAAATATAAAATATACGACATAAGCCCAAAATAAATAATTTTATTTATCCTTTTAAATTAATATAACCTTATAATAAATTTATTTTAACTTATATTAAAATGGATATAATTTTATTCAAACAATGTTAAATTAAGTTGTTTATATTGATCTGTTTTTGATCAAAATATGACCAGATCAATCATTAGTTCGCTTAAATTGTTGCCCCTAGTTATCTATGCAAGCCATTAGGCTAAAATGCAAAAAAAAAAATTATATGATTGCGATATGAATTATCACATTTTATGGTTCTAGGTGTTGAATAGTAAAGGTGTCCAATGGGCTGGGCCGCTCTTAAGCCGACTTGTCATGATTTAGGTTGGGATCCCAGCTGTCCTATGCTAGCCCTAACATGATTTGGGACGAGATTAGTTTTCTTGTATTGACTCTGGCATGACATCATCGAACTCAGTTGTGCAGCTTGGGCATGATCTAGTTAAATCTGGCCATGTTGGCTCTGACTATGTCCAGGCATGTGTAAATCTGGGGTGGGGTCCTGCACAACCCATTGACACCCCCAAATAGTTGGAAAAAGTATGCACAAGTTGTAGGAAATGCTGAGGGCATTGCAATGAATATTTGGAGTTATTAGGCATAAAATAGGAAAAAAAATAGTAATATATAAGGAAATAGCTGTAATCCTAATTGATGATAAAACAGGACAATATATTAGATGACCCATTTGAATGTTGAAATCTAGCAGTTTCAAGTTTAGAACCTTCAACCAAGGTAGTTCAACTTTCTTGATTTCACCAGATTTCATTTTGCTCCAAGCTAGTTTTAGGTTCTTTATGTATGTTTTCCTTTTTTTATGTGTTGTCTTTTGTTTTTTACTTAATTCATGTATGCTTTTGTTTTCATTTATTGGTTTATTTTTAACATGGAAGATAATTTGTGCTATGACACAATTTAAAACCTGCATACCACCAACTCACCACATATTGCATGTGGGGCATATGTGTGAGCATATGCTTCTGGATTTGGAAATAATTATATCGATAAAAAGTCTAGCGTGCATACAATGGAGTATATTTATGGACACATCATTACAATATTTATCAATTATACAATGCAAAACACAAAATAATAATCTATGCATATAGGTCATTAATAAAAAAAAATCAACATTTACAAGTTACCAAATGCAGTGATTCATGATTTTTAGTCTAAATCGGTTTAATGAAGTTAACATGGTTTTTTTCCATGGGGATTTGTTAAAAATATGCTAAGATGTATCACACTGATTGACCATCTAGCAGCATGCGTCTTTATAAGCTTTTTGTTATACAAAACAACCTTTTATGTTTATGCTTTTAATATTGTAATTGTTCCCTCAAAGATGTAAGCTGATGCACAAAAAATATGCATGTATTCATAAGAAATTTTATAGGCTAAATTTGCAAGGAATTGAGATAGTTGTCTTATTCATATTGGCTTATTTTCTTGGTTAGGCATTGCATATGAATAGAAGTTGGATATGATAAGGTCCATTCAAGAGACACACTTCTTACATTAATTGGACGATTTCAACTGTATTATACATTTCTCTGATAACTATTTTTTCCAGCAAGCAATGCAATTCTTTCAAGACAAGGGCCATACAAGTGAAGGAAGGACTGGAAAATGCTGTTCCTGGAATTGATGTTTCAATCAACCCCGACAAAGTATGTTACTCTGCTTCTGAGCATTGTACATCTAATGGTTTGTGTTGAAAACAATGTCATTGTGTTCATCTTCCATAGAACCCTTTAAAGTTTAAAGTCCTATGTGCTTTCTTAATTATCTGGAATTATGAGAGAATGAATACTACCATGCTTCTCCCTCACGGTAGCAGATGTGCTACTCAACACTCTTTCCCACATGCCTGTAGATGTTAATCGACATGAAATCTATTCAACCAAAAATAGAGCTCATTTGGGAGATGAGTGAGTGCAACCTTAAAGGACCAGGACATTCAAATCATTTGTTATTCAACCATCAGTTTTTATTGTCTACATGCTTTCTAATGTGAATTAATTAAATAATGCTTAAAGTTATAGTCCTATGATATTCAAAATGACTTATGCCTCCACAATACTATCATTTATTTTTAATTCTTTATGTTTGAGTTTCCATCACTATATATTTGTACAAGGAAAATGGGCTAAGACCTGTCAATGTTATATTGCTAGAGTCAGAATCTCACTTGAACTGAAGCATCTCTCTGCATTGGCCAATTCCAGTGACACTGAATTGCATATTGTATACTCTGTTCTATCACTTGGGTGTGGAACTTATTACATCATTTCACTTTTAAGAACATGTTGTTAGATGTTTACGCCTCCTATGTGTCAATATTTTCAAAGTTTCATTTGTTAAATATTCTTTCTCCTGTTTTTTTAGCAGAGTAGCACATCATTTTTACTTTGAAACCGTCTAACTGAATAGATTTCTTCAGACCTGTTTCGAGTCCTGCATTTGAACATTCAAATAGTTTCTTGATGAGTATGACTGCATGCACTCTTTTTAATGATCATGGAGTGCATTCCATATTTTCTTAGGTTTAGTCTTGCTAATTTCCATGTTGACCAACAACATTTGTTCAAATCATTCATATGTAATGCGTTCTAATTGTACAATGGAGAGATAAGATCTGCAGCCAATCCCAAATAGTTGACACTAATATGACTTGACAATGATGATTACATGTTGCCCTTTATTCTTTTTAATTTGCAACACAGTGAATATGACGAACATAAGCCTTTCTGGTTCATATTTCAATATGTATTTGCATCTGGATTTTGTAACTTTCCATAGTTGAGAACTACATTGCTCAAATGATAAATCATGGATCTGTTCAGCCCCCTTCATAATTCTGTTCCATATTTGCGTCTATTCTACTTTATCTAACTGGTATCTTGATCCAATATTCGCAGCCGCGACGAGGATGCTTTGAGATACGAGAGGAAGGGGGTCAAATTTTTGTGTCTTTACTGGTGATTCTTCTACAACATTGCTGCATATATGTTGTCCATAACAACTTGTAGTTCAATCTCACACTGGTCTCTTGTTCACTTTCATTTATTTTTAATCAATTCAATTTATCAATCATCTGTCTCTACTATCACACAAAACTTGAGCATATTTCATCAATTTTGAAGAAGCCAACATCTTATCTGGCAAGATATCTTATCCTGCTATGTTTCTTTGCAGAATATGCCGCGGCCCTTTACTCCCATGAAGAAACTAGACATGAATGAAGTGATCAAGGATATCGTCAAGAAGATCACCTGAATGAGAATGACTACATGATCTGTGCACTACTTTGGTGTGGCTGCAAGTTGTAATACAAATCTGAGTAGAAGATTCAGTAGAAATCGGTGTAGATTGGCTGGTGATCTGGTAGTTAACTTTCTCAGGTAACCGAATTGTGCTTCTAGCGAATCTTTAGATGGCTGCAAGTAGTAATATGAAGCTGAGTAAGTGCATTCTAATCCGATCCAAACTTGTTCTGCCGAATTGGCTTTGTTTTCGAGTGTGGTTATATCATTTGCTTTCTTTCTTCTCGTTCTAGTAGCAATGCTCTGACTTATTGCTTCCATATTTCTATTGCGGTCTTCTTTAAGTTTTATCTTGATAGTTAGCATATTCAAGCTTCTATGCAAATCATCGATCTATCTTGTTAACTCCTTGCTATGACTATGGATTTGTTCTTTTGGAACCTTTTCTAACTTCAATCATTTCTTAGGAAGATGAAGAGGTGGATGGTTCCTATCATGGTTGGAGGAGAGATGTTAGGTCACTAGCAAAGGACATTGGGGTAGCTCGATCGATGTAGGACACCACTCTACCTGCATACTTAATTATTTGATTATTGTTTCGGGGCAGTGGTAGTGGTGTAATAGTTAGTCTTTTAATAATAATTAAAGGATTTAAGATAATTATTTGATTATTATTTTCGGGTGAATAGTATAATAGTTAGTCTTTCAATAATAACTAAAATATTTAAGGTTCAAATTTTAATTATGGTATATTATAGAGAGAAAAAAATAGTGAAAAGTGTGTTTAAGAATGTTAATTATTTAGATGAATTTTTATTAGTATTTTTTAATTTATTTTGTTAATAGGTGATTTTTTTTTTTTAAGGATCAAATTAATTATTTTAGATTTAATGTTATTTAATTAATTATTTTTTAACTATTTAACGATTGAAATGTCTACTATCTCCTTTAGTTCTTAACACACTCAAAGATCAAATGTGATATGATGGAGATTTAGATGGTATCGAATGAGAGGGTCTCTTATTAAGAGTCCTCCATTCATACGTGTTTTTTGGATTTAATTTGATGGTGGAGGAAAATTTCGTGGGTCAGGTGAATTAGACAAATTAATCTATTAAAAAAATCAGATATTTAATTTTTTTAAAAAAATAAAATAATGTCAAAATATATAAACACAAAAAATGAGTAAAAATATTGAAAAGGGAGCAAAAGAATGTTTTTCTTCCCTCCGACTTCTAAAAACACCTTTTTCCTTTCCTCTGCCGCTTAAAAATCCCACCTTTTTTCGTCTCCGCCACCGGATCAGCCGTCCAGCTATGGCCGCCGGCGAGGAGATGAAGAAGAAGCAGAAGCACGAGGAGGAGAAGAAGCACGAGGAGGAGGAAGGTCACTTCAAGGCGAGCGGCGACGTGAAGGGCATCCGCTTCGGGGGGCAGTTCGTGGTAAAATCGTTCACGGTCCGGCAGGCGGCGCCGCTGGAGCTGCTACGGCTGCTGGACATCCCGCCGACGTGCCTGGCGCAGTGGCCGGGCCTTCCGTTCCCGTCGACCGCCGCCTTCGTGCCGACCAACTTCACCGTCCTGGCGCAGCACGCGTGGCGCACGCTCACGCTCGGCCTCGGCACCAGGAAGTCCAAGGTCGTGATCTTCGTGTTCGAGAGCGAGGCGATGCGGGCGGCGGTGGACCCGCAGTGGCCGCGCGTCCTGCCGCTCGGCGACGTCAACCGGCGCCTCATCCGCGGCCTCGCCGGATGCGAGATGTCGCGGTTCAAGTTCCGGAAGGGCTGCCTCACCTTCTACGTCTACGCCGTGCGCCGCCTCGGCGCCGCTGGGTTCGCCTGCGCCGACGACCTCCGCAGAATCCTCGAGGCCGTCGTCGCGCTCAAGGACTTCCTGGACCACACCGCCATGCTCGCCCTCCCCAGCCACCGGAACATCACCTTCCAGAATCCGGCGGCGGTAGCGCACTGAGATCGCCATCCAAGATGAGAAATTTTTCAGTAAAAATCGTTCCTTTTTTGTTTGCTCCCTACGAATTCTTCAAAAGCAACCTCGATTCGATTGCATTGTACATCACCTTGCAAAATCCAGCGGCGGCGGCGCTCTGAGATCGCGATCCAAGACATGATTTTTTCTTTCTCTCTTTTTTTTTGGTAAAAATTGCTCGTTTTTTCTGTTACTGCTTACAAACTCATAAATTTGATTGCTCTGAACAAGAGATCGATCATTTGTTGTCCATCTGATTGTTCAAAAAGAGATCTTGCTTTGTTCTTCAAGCTGTAAATAGTTAGAAATCATGTAAAAAATATGTTTCTCTTTATTATTTTGTTGTAAAAACAAACTCAAATTAAATATTTATCATTTGACCTCTTCAATTAGGTTGTCATTTCATTTCATTTTCGTTCAAGTTGACAATTGTAGAAATTGTTGTTTATAACTGTATACAACTATCGAACTAGTGAAAAATAAATTAAATGTCAAATGTTGAAGCTTTTGTGTGATTTTTCATATCCAAAATAATCGGTCGTTTGCTTAAGAACTCGGATCGAACGACTACATATAAGGCTTTGGAGTAGTTTCGTATGAAGCCCCCTTTTAAAGTCATCCGAGATCAATTTAATCACGACCATTCACCTCCTCCTCTTCAAGAAGTCACCACCAGTAGATAGTGAAGGTCAATGGGTCCAATCTTGACGGTAAAGACCATTTTAGTTAACCATGGCGATGAGTTGGTTAGCTCGATCTGATCCAATTATCACAACACTATCCCTTGGGACAGAGCTGTCTCAAGGTTCCATGAGATCTTTAAAAAAAAAAAAAAATTAGGTCTTTAATAATTATTTTAAAAATAAATAATTTTTTTTCTTACACTTTTCCATTCCATTTGGGACATACATGGATTTAATTTTTTTTAAAAAAAAACAAAAAAAATAAATTTTTATATAAATTTAGTTTTCTAGCTTTTGAGATGCAAAATTATTAATTAAATTTTAATATTCAAGTTTTGATAATAATTTTTTTTAATTTATAAAATTACTAGATTATTTAATTTTTTTGAGACATTATTGAAGTAAATAAGACTTTATTAATTTTATTTTTTACAAGTGATGTTTTTAATTCTGGATTTATTATTTCTTTTAAAACTTTTAATTCTAAAAATAAATCTAAATCATCAATATCAAATAACATTTCATGTGTTAAAAAAAATTCAAGATTTAAACATTTTATTTTTAAAAAATCATCATCAAGCAATTTTAATTTTTCTACGTCATATACAAAATTAAAATTATCTTCATATATTTTAAATTTTCAAACCTACTTTGAAGTGAAGAAATAACATGGTCAATAATATAATTAAAGTAATTAATTTTAAAAAATTCTTCATGTGAAAGTTTCACCTTATTAATTTTATTCTCATCAAATTATTTATTTCTTCTAATTACACATTTTTCACGAAATTTTGGTTCTATATTTATTTCATTTGCAATCTCTTTGGCAAATATGAATTAATTTTCTCTATAATCATTAAAAAAAAAAGAAGACCTTTTAACTGATCTAATGCAATAGCAATGTTCATATCTTTATATTTTAAAAATTTACTAACAATATTAATCGCGAATAATATATCATATCAAATAATCATACCTAATAAAAATTCAAAATTTTTAAACTCATATGTTGTTAAAGAATTTACTTCACTTTTTGTTTTAGGATCATCACTAGTTTCTACAAGTTTATATAAAATTTCTCGTATTTGTGAAACTTGATATTTTATTGCTTTAACACTTTCAAGATGACTTTCCCAACGTGTTTGTAATAATGGTTTAAGAGTTAAATTAGAAACATGATCTTGTAAAAAAAAATATCTTTTTATAGAAGAAGAAAATAATGAGTAAATATGTTGTATCTAAGGGTGCAAACAAATCGAATCGAGTCAAATAATATGAAAATATTGATATTTGAGTCCGAGTTCGAAAATATATATGATATTTGAAGCTCGATTCGAAGCTCGAAAATATAAATAAGTTTGGCTCGAGCTCGATTTGAAATGGAATTCGAGCTCGAGTTCGATTCGAATTGTTCGAACTTCGATTCGAACATGTTCGAATTATAATTCGAAATGACTTAAATTCGAATTCGATTCGAATTATTCGAACCTTAATTTGAATATATTTAAGTTAAAACTGTGTAAAAATAATTAGAATTCGATTCGAGTTCATCTCTCGAGCGGCTCGTGAACAATTATGGGTTCGAATTCGGTTCGAAAAAATTATCGAACATGTTCGAATTTGGCTCGAATTCGATAATTTTGAATATGAATCAAATATTTTTTAAGTCGGCTCGAAAAGCTCGCGAATCGGTTCGATTCGTTTGCACCCCTAGTTGTATCATACCAAAAAATGTTATAGTACTAGAACAAGAATTAGTCATATCACATAGACTAAATTAAGACTATGACAACCACATGGTGTATAAGAAGCTCTAGAATTTATATCTAACAATCTCTTTTGTACGCTTTGTTGTTTACCTTTCATATTAGCTCTATTATCATATCCTTGTCCTCTTATGTCATTTACATCAAGTTCAATTTTCTTTATTATACTAATAAATGTATCAAAAAGACCTTTTCCTATAAAATATTCTTCTATTTTAATTGGACTTATTGAAATATCTATACATCTTAATATAAGAGATATTTATTCTTGATGATCAAATACAATCAAGTATATTTTACTTCTTTTATTTCTTTAATTATAATATTTTTTACTTCTTTTTCTAATATATTTATTAACTCATTTGGTATATTATGACAAAAATAATTATTATGAATTTTACCATTTTGAATATGTTTAAGGTGTTCTTGCATTATAGGATCAAATTCTATATTTCAATTAAACCAAAAAAAATTCCATTTATCTTTAAATTTTCTTATTTATATCACGAAATACCAAATTATTTTTTGCAAGATTTTTAACTATAGTAATAATTCTTATTAATATATTTTTCTAATGTTCTTTTTCCTTATTTATTTTTTCTTGTAAATTTTGATCAATGATTTTATTTTTAAGTAATCTCATTTCAATATCAAATCAAATATTCATATTTATAATATGTTTACTGCTTGTTTCATGACTTTTAAGCTTGACACTAAGATTTTTCTAATCTCGACACCCTTCGTTTACTAATTGAATTATAATTGATTTTTGACTAAATAATTTACAACAAAAGCAAAATATTTTATCTAATTCTTTTGAATATATTAATCATTTTTTATCATGCTTTTCTCCATTTGGTAATTTTTGAATGTAACGAATCATAGAAAAATGTCTAGAATTTTCATCATTTAGAAAATAAATATTGATTTATTTAATTGGACCTTTTTAAACTAATAAATCTATTAAATTTGTATTTATATTTTTCTAGTGCTGGATCATATATATTTTGAATAATAATTTCATTAATATTATTAAAAAAATTATCTTCATGATCTATTAAGTCTTTTTCTTCTTCTAAATTACTATTATCTTTTTCGTTAATATTAATATTTGATAAATTAGATTTACGATCATTAGAAAGTTCTTGACAAATTTCTTTTTGTCCTAAAGTATTATCTTTTGGTGAAAATTTATTTAAATTTTTAATTGTATTATTTGCTGAGTTTTGATTTTGATTATTAATAATAAATCTATAAGTGCACCTTTTTGAGATTGAACAAATTTTTCTATTTTTTTCATACATTTTGTATATCCAAAATCATATTTTTTAGCCGACATATTTATATTAAAATAATAATAAAAATAAAATATAAGCCCCTACTATTTTATCAAAATAAAATTACTTAGAATTAAATGAACAATAAAACTGATTTATGTTATGTAGTTTTAACTTGATAATATTTCAAAATTTGACTATTACCGGTATAAATATAATAAGAAAATAGAAAAAATATTAAATTTGATTTGAATCGATTAATTTAAATAGTATAAAGTATAATCGTGATACAGCTAGTAAAAGTTAGAAAACCACACATTTTAACCTTATTATTTTAATCTGTATCAAAATTACTTTACTCTAGAATCAAATTTCACAGACTAATTAATAATTATGATACAGATTTAAAAAAAAAAACTAAGTTTATATCAAGATTAACATTTGTCAATAATTCTTAGGTAGCAATCAAACCCACTTAATTCTATAGTGCAACGTGCAATGACGAGATCTAGAATATGGACAAAGTATATAATTTATCCAGATAAATACACTTAAAAACCTGATTTATGCATTTAAAAATCTAATTTATGCACTTAAAAGTATATAATAAACCAGATAAATGCACGTAAAAAGTATTAAAAATCTATGATTCTATGTTTATATTTTATGATTTTTTTAAGTGCATAAATTAGATTTGTGATTTATTTGCACCGAAAAAAGGGGGTGAAATCTCATGCAATTACTAATAATTCATTTTTCCAATGATGTTTGAGTCCATTCCATCCATAATTTATTATTTATACAGAATAATAACGAACATTTCGAGAAAGAAGAAAAGTACGAAAAGAAATATTAACAAGCGAGAGAGGAGAAGGACATCCTTTGAGAGAATCACCAATGAAGGAGAAAAATGTAGAGCACTGATGAGAGAATGAGATGATCGACTAATTACAAAATGAAATGAAAAAAAAAATCAAGTTGTAGATAAAATTATAGAAGAATATAATTAATATGAAATTAATTGATAAGTTGGAATGGATAAATGAGGAGTGAAAATTGAATCATTATGGGAGCAAAATTGAAACGTCACATCACCACAAGAAAAATATGGAATACCAACGGAATATTCCCTCGGTATTCCGTCGGAATATTCCCTCGGTATTCCGTCGGTAGAACTATATACCGACGGAATGACGACGACATTTGCCCAGTCGATTTTTTTCTTGTCGTAGACGAGGTTTTTTGATGGAATATTAATTCCGTCGGTAAGTATCGACGGAATTAATATTCCGTCATAAATATTACCGACGGGTATTTTCGTCGGAAGTTATCGACGGAAAAAGGTATTTTCGTCGGTAATTACTGAGGGAAACGAGTATTTTCGTTGGTAATCACCGATGGAAATACACGTTTTCGTCGATAATCATCGACGGAAACGGGTATTCCGTCGGTATTGTATCGGAAAAACTATTGTGTATCGATACTCTATCGATGGAAATACCCGATTCCGTCGGAAGTTACCGACGGAAATGGTATTTCCGTCGGTAATCACTAAATTTTTTTTTTATATATAATTTATAATTTTCCTGTATACAAATTTCATATCAATCTAAACCATCACAAACGATGGCTATACAAAAAAAATCCAAATATCCAATCACACACATATACGCATATAAACTAATTTCGAATCCATTCACACACATATATATATACAAACTAAATTAAAATCATTCACATATGCACATACACATAAACTAACTTAAAATTCATTCACACACATACACATACAAACTAACTTCAAATCCATTCACATA
>JBBUKS010026991.1:0-11297 GCA_038050645.1 Hedychium gardnerianum
AAGTTTTAGAAAAGAAAACTAATTCTTAAAAAATAAGAGATAAAATCTAAACTAACTTTTAGAAAAGAAAACTAATCTTAAAAATTTAAAACAAATAAAAAAAAGGTTAAAAGATCAATTCTAAAGTTTTAACGGCTATTAGAAAATCGATTTCTTTTCGTCCAGACTTCGAATAGAGGACAACCATGTTAGGAGTCCACGGATTGGTCATATTCTTTGTTAGTAGTCTCAATCGGTCTAAAAGAGAGGCTGATAGACTTATTTTCTTCTTGTCACAGCTCGAAGGGGAATATAGGCATATCGAAAAACATAAATTGGTTGTACTGCTGGATGCTCCTACATCAATAAGTGTCACTAAATCGTAGTCATTGATTAAAAAATTAGTTAAATAATCTCAACCATTTTTAAAAATTAAAATCTTTAAACATATGGTTGGAATTGCCGGTTCCAACGATTATATTGTAAAAAAATTTGAACCGACGATTTAAGCCGTCGATTCATGATTAATTGGGATTGGAATCATAATCGAACCATCTGGGGTTGGACCGGTTACGGTTCTAGCCTGTTTAACTGGGTTAACGAGTAGCATCAACTTGTTGACCCGGTTCTAATTCTGAGCCGGGTCCAGTTCGGACCCAGCTCATAGTTAGGTCTAGCATTATCTAATGTAATTCCCCCACTTACCAATTGTAGTCTTTGACCAGTTATACCAATTATAGTCCAACAGTCTTGCACCAAACACTCCCAAATCACCTAGCTCGTTGTGACAGTGAGCTACCTCATGCATTCTTAGTGCCATCCTTGAGCACATCTGATGGAAGTGGATAACGGTAGTCTTATTGCAAAACATAGTACACCATCTCACTTCATAGTCTTCATTCCAATTGTACATAAAAATATTAGGATAAAAATCAAAAGGGCGAGCTATGATACAGTGACAGGGTGTCTAAGTTATCACTCAGATACTTGTGATTCGATTCCTAGCTATGACGTATTTATAGAATTTTTTTCTCCAAATGAGACGTGCAACCAAAGGATGTTGGATTTCTGGACCACCCGCCGCGAACGCTTCCCGATTTACCTTGATGATTGATGGAAAACTTTCATGAGACCGGATTGATCATCCCAGGTTCACATTTTATCTGGTTCATTATTTTTTAAAAAGGCACCTTGTTTTCTTCCAAATCATTAAAGAGGTATCCCATTTTAATTTTTTCTATCAAAAGAACATCTCATCTCACTGTTTAGCCATGTATAATTATCCAACTATCCTTTAGTATTGTTCAGTAGTACTGTTCTCAAATCTCATTATTATCTCCTATCTAAAATCTAAATCGGTTGGATGCATTGTAGCAGATACAAAACTGTAGATGCTACATATGTTTTAGCAACTAAGATTTTGTTACTGCTACAAAGTAAATGTTAGGTGAGCAGATCAAATCCACATTGTAGCTACGGTTTCGTAGTTGCTATAATGTGAATGGTAGGTGAACATAATTAAATCTACATTATAGCAGCTATGAAATCGTAGCTGTTACAACATGAATATTTTTGAATATATTAAGTATGCATTGTACCAGCTACGAATCTCATCTGCTACAATATGTATATCAACTATAAAATCATAGCTGCTACAATGCACTTGACTGACTCAGAATTTAGATGGGAGATAATAATGCGAACAATATTGAATAATACTAGACGACAGTTGGGTAATTATACACGGTTGAACAATGGGGTAGGATGTGCTCCTTTTATAAAAAATTAAAATAGGGCATCCCTTTAATGATTTGAAAATTAAAAAATATCTTTTTGACTTTTGCCCAAAATATTATAATAAATTCCTTCTATGTCATTGCTTAGCTCCTTGGTTGTCTCCTAAAAATGGACATGGATATCTATGAAAATGGGCTCGCAAGCTCTCCATAAACTTGTAAAATGCAACAATCAATAATCTAACTATGCTTTATAATATGACTATATGAGCTAATTATACATTTCTCGAGTAGTCTCAGTTTGTGGTATGCTAAAATTAGGCCCTCATGCTTCAACTATACTACTGTTTGCAATTGGCGTGTTGAGCTTCTACAACATCGCCATTGAATATACTACTCAATTATTATTATTAATGTGGATGGATGAGTTATTTTGTTATTAGTAACTCCTCCTCATCTATAAAGTTACTTATCATTCTGAAGTTACAATTTCATTTTAAAGTTAGTTATTTAGTCAACAAAAATAACAACTATCTAACATTTTCTACTTGACCTAAAATTTGCATGAAACTAAGACTTCAAATGTATGTATGATGCATTATAATGTTAAGCATCAAAAGCTCATTCTCCAAAATCATCTTAATTACTTAAATATGATAGAACACTAAATGAAAGTTATAACAATTGTACATTAATCACATAACATATTTCCTTTTATATACCATAAAGACCAAAGTCTTATCATACTAGGCCTATAAATGACATATACAATTTTATAATGGTACACATTAATGTTTCTAGGTAATTCATATTATAATACAGTAATATGTAAATCATAACTAGAAATTGTATATTAGAAACATATAAGTGAGATTAATATGTAAATCATAACTAGAAATTATATATTAGAAACATATAAGTGAGATTAGACTGTTTCTAGGCTTTAATATGTCATTCAAAAGGGAAACCAAGACCTATTCTATGTATATGTTCCTTAAATATCTTTGGTTGTAAGCCTTTAAAATCAATAACAAAATATTTTAATTAATTATATTTGGTATCTCTTAAGTATTTATCATTTTTTTAGAAGAATATTTCTATGTAATTATCACAATAAATTTTCAATAACTAGATAATAATGTTGACAACTCTAAGTCCTGAAATAAAGTTCCGTAGCCTCAATGCATGAATTCTTACTTCAAAACATGCCATAAACTCACTTTCTTTGTAGATAAGGCAATGACGGATTGTTTAACACTTTCCCATGATATTTTTCCTTCTATAAGAAGAAATAAATAACCAAAAAGTGTTCAATGCTTTCAACAAAATATGAATTTGAATAACTAACCAATTCCAAGTGATTACTTTTTTATTTTAAAATATACATGAGCATGTAATTTTTGGTGCCTTAAAGATATCTTAAAACTTTCTTAGCAACTTTTCAATGATTAATTTCAGGATTATTTTGATACTTATTGAGTATTTCAACTGCAAAATTGATATCCAGTCTTGCACAAGTTTGCATGTACAATAAACTTCCTACAAACATTTGCTTTCATTCTATACACCTTCTTTTTTTTTTTAAAGATTTTCATTCACAAAGATTGTTTTCACATCAATCTAGTATAATTCTAAATCATAATGAATTACTAATGTCATAATAATATATAATAAGTCTTTTTTTGAGATAGGTTAAAATGTATTTTATTAATCAATGCAATCATGTTGAGATTATCTTTTAGCAACAAGTCTAGTGTTAATATTTCCATTGAGTCATGTCACATCCAACTCATTTAAAACCTTCTAACAATTCAATGATACTCAAGACATCATTTTCATACATCAATTTTAACTCTACTTTCATTGCATCAATCTATTTTTCTAGCTCAAAACTTTCTATGATTTATGAAAATGAAACTTATTTTTATAAATTTCAAGATCTAATTCATGCAAATTAGTTTTATAATCGCTCGAAATAATCTTAGAGTTATTTGCATTACTAATTTTTACAATTCTTGATTATGATTAAAATAATAAAATATCTACCCTAGATTTCTCTATATAACTAATGAAGTAACCACTAAATTCAATAATCTAACTTTGAAGGTCAAGAGGTATCTTTTAAAGATCAACACTATTGATTTTGATGTGGACAAATATTTGTGGGCTATGACATGAATTGGTCAACGTGAAAGATAATACCCCACATGCTAACAACTCATATGTTACTTTTATATCCTATGCCCTCTTCTAGCTTCAAATACATGATTGCTTGGTCCAAAACAATAGACTCAATCTTATCAGTTAAGTTCCAAGCTGAGTTAACTAGCCAACATCAAATTGATGCAGTATAAAATATCAATTATTTTGGAGGCTTTTCACTCACTTTTACGGGGGAATTTCGGAGAAGAAATAAGAAATCATCAAACTTAGAGAAAACGTTTCTAGATTTAACCGAAATAATTTGATAAAAAAAAGATAATATCCTAATATTAATTAAATAGACTTAAAATCCTAAGATATAAAAAAATAAAAATAATCCTAATAGAAAAAATAAAATTTTCGGAGCCATCGAAAATGCTTTAAACGATATTTTTTTGAGCCCAAGACTAGTAATTAATTATAAATTTTTAAATAAATTTTGATTTGATAGAATAAAAATTATATGATTTAATTTGAATTAAAAATTATGATCTTCTAAAATAAAATAAAATCCTCTGTCTCACATATTGTATGTGCCAAGTTCAATGAACGAGGACAGTCCTCCTTGCCGGCAAGATTGCAGGCAGGTTCAGAACGAGGCAGAGCCACTTAGTGTGGGCAGTGGAGCATGCTTTGGAAAAAGTGGGAAGAGACTTGGCTGGCTTTAACAAGGACTGGAGGAGGTTTGAAGTTGGAGGATCATGTGGATTTGGAACCTACTTTTCTTTAATTCTACATCTCTCATCTTTTGCAGGGATCCTATTCTACACCTAACTCCACATCAGCTGCTGCAAAGAGTAATCATAATATATATAAAACTTTACTGGATATATATTTTTTTTAATGCTAAATATATTTAAAATATACATGAAATTTAAATTAAGTAATTTTTTTTTTTCCAAGTGCCTTTTGTTGAGCATCCATTATAGAGCATAAATGAAGAACGCAAGTCAGCTCTAGTCTCCTTGTACCACTAGAAGTGGGATGGTGGTGCCTTTTGGTGCCTTGTCTGAAAACCATCAAGGTTACTTTTTAGAAAACACCTTGTTGGTCTTAGAATTAATTGGTGCTCTAGCATGCTACTTTTTGACATTCAAGCTCATATATATATATAGTTCTGTTATCCTATACACTTTACCCTGCACAATCATGAGTACCTGTTGAGATGGTCATCTACACATCATTGATCAAAATATGTATATATATATAATTTTGATAGCGAAAAAATCATCGAATTAACCATTAGAGGAACTTGAGCTCATTAGTGGTCTCCAATGTTGATTTTGAAAATGAGAGGATCAATAAGGTAATTATTTTTAGATTCATACCAACAAAAAGGTAATGGCTAAATAGATTTTATCAATTTTAATTTGGACAAAAATCAAAAGGACACTCTATATTTAATGAAATGTTAAATAAACACTCTTTTTGTAAAAATAGTCAAATGAACGTCCCATTATATGTTTTATTCTGAGAATATCCTTATTTTCAATATTGTTGGAGCAACTATGACTAACTGCTACAACGTGATAACATTTAATATTTTTATATTTTAATCAAAATTATTATACATAGAATAGTATTATGTTAAAATATTCTTTATTAACTTGTCAAAATTATTTAAACAATTACTAAGTAGCTGCTACAAAAATTTTAAAGTTATTCTAATCAAGTTAGAATGGTTTTAATGGAGTTTAAGTAATTTTGACTAAATTGATAAGCATATTTTAATATAATAGTATTCTATGTATAATAATTTTAATTAGAATAAAATTCAACATCAGTCGGTTTGGACCTCCACTTAGTTTCACCTAAGCTTCATCTTGGTCATGGATATATCACCCAGGTTCGGATCCATAAATAGTGACAAAATCGCCCTATAAAGACTCGTTTTCGCTACGGTTCCGATGGGTTTCCTTAACCAAGCCACTACCTATGAGTCGCTGACTCATTCTTCAACAGGCACGCGATCAAAAATCGTATTCTCCTCTTACTGCTTAGGAGCTCATGATTTTATATTCTATTTCACTCTCTGATGGAGGTTCTTTTCATCTTTCCCAATATCTTTTCACATGGTAGTAGCTCATGTTATAGTAATTAATCGTAGCTACTACAACAACTAAAAAGTATTCTTAAAATAAAATTTACGATGAGGTGTCTATTTGATGATTTCCATAAAAGTGATATTAATTTGATGATTCATTATCTTTTGAATTTTTAGTGGAGTAGGATTATAGGACAAATTAAAATTCGAAAGGAAATAAATGAGAAAATAATTCTATCTTGCTTTGAAGAGACTTGATCAGTAACACATCGATCCTCTACTTTATCCACACAACACAATCTTATCGAGAGATGGTGGAGGTGCTAGGATCTCTCATAGTGATGGAGTAGATGGTTAATATTAAGGGTGCATTTGGTTAGGGGTTATTTTTGATAATTTTAGTTATCCATTTAAGGTTATCAACAAAAACCCTGTTTGGTTTACGTAATCGACGATTCCCGAGTAATGATCCATGCCCGACACATCAGCAAAAGGGGCATGCAATCCGAAATCGAAAAACCTTAGAAAAGTAAGGTTTTTGTTGATTCCGAGATTAACAAATTTTTTTTGTTTTATTTCACATAACCTTGGTTATATGATTACCTGGTAATCACATAACCAAAATTTTATATGATAACTTAACCAAACACACCCTAATGGCTTTCACCATCTCACCAGCTACAGTAGTCCACCCTTAATCCCGAAGCTTTTTAGTGTAGCGATAGGATATGTCAATAGTTAATTAAATATTTAAAATTTTAATTTTAATCACATGATGTATTATAAAATATATTTTTTAATAGGATAATAAACCTAAGGATGTTAATTATTTCAGATGGATAATTATAAGCACTATCTAATTTATTCGATGAATAAAATATAAAATCGAATCGTTTATTTCAAAATTAATGAACTCCAAGAATGAGATACCCGATAAAAAAAAATACTCCACTGTACTCTTAAATACAATTTGACATGTATCTTCTCGACTCTCAACGACATCGAAATTATAGATATTGATTTATTACCGTCAATTCAACGAAGAGATTAATTGCAAGAGCCTCAATTTATGAAGCATTTTTGTGTTGATGTAATTATCTTCGAGTCAATAATTAATCAGATTGATTAAGTTAGAGATCGCTCGAGTTTGGATTTAGATATTCGATCAATATATTAAGTGAAGTCAAGTAGGTAAAGGGTTGACCAGAGACTTAAAAATAATGTAAGTCCTAGTGAGACTAGACAAGAAAAATCCTAATTGAAGGTTAAGCAAATAGAAACTCTTAACTGAGGTTAAGCAAATGAAAGACCTAATTAGAAACTAGGTTAAGTCCAAGGTGGGTCAGCTGAAAGCTGAACACTTGACACGTGAGAAAAGTCCTAGTGAGACTAGACAAACTTGTTAAGAACTAGGTCAAGTCCAAAGTGGATTAACTGGAAGCTGAACACTTAACATGTGAAAGAAGTCCTAGTGGGACTAGGCAAACCTAGTAGGGAACTAGGTCAAGTTCAAGTTGGGTCAGCTGGAATCTGAACACTTGGCACGAGACGGAAAGTCCAAGTGGGTCAAAGGTTGACTAGAAACTTGGTGAAAAAGCCCTGGCAGGTCAAGGTTGACCATGTTAATGCAGTTTACACTAATAGACTAACCCTAAATTTTGATATATGACAACAAGTTAAAGTTTTATTATTATTATTTAACAAATTGAGTTAAAAGTGCAGGGTTAACTAACTTGACGGATCTAGAGGGCTAGACACCAGATAGAAGTCCAGATGTGTGATTCTGACAGGAAGTCCAGCTGGGTAAGAGAGGACCAGACAGTTGGCGGGAAGTCTAGTCAAGTCAAGGAGGACCAGACGATTGGCTGAAGTCCGGATGTGCGATTTCGACAGGAAGACTTGGAGGGTCGGAGATCAGACGCCGAGGAGGTTACTCGGCAAATGGTAAGTAAGGTAAGAAAACTGGAGGAGTGAATCCAGTAAGGATAGGTCCCCAGTAGGGACTTAGGCGTTGGTCTAACTTAGGTCCAAATTGGAATCCTAAGTTGAGACCATGATTAAATCTTGGTCGTGGTAAGACAGGATTTAATTATTACTTACATGCATTATTTATACTAACTCCTTGGCTGCAGGTATTTGCAGTACTAACATATTTTACAGGAGATTAAAGTTGTGGTGTCAGCACAGAGGCGCTGGAGGTGCCTCAGACGGTTGGGGGCACCTTAGCGGTGGAGGCACCTCGGAGAGCTGGGGGTGCCTCAGCGCTGGAGGCACCTCGGACGGTTGGGGGTGCCTCAGCGCATGGATAAGTGTTGTTGATGCGCATAACCACTGGAGGCGCCCTGGAGAGCTTGGAGGCACCTCAGAGGGGATAAGCAACGACGATCTCGAATCCGATAAGCCTCAATAGAGGCGCCCCGAAGTGTTGGAGGTGCCCTTAATAACTTATAAAAGAGCTACTCAACCAACAACTTGGGTAATAGATTCCAGACCTGATTTTGACCTCATACTGCTATTCCGAGCGCCTATGATTGTTGTATAGAGACTCTGCTGTACCAAACTAACGTCATGTCTTCACCGACAATAGTACTTTAGTGGGTAACAAAACCTTTTTGTTATTTATTTATTGTTACCTTTTCATAAGAGAAGTGTAGACTTATTACACTGTTTTATATCTTATTTTGTACTCGATTGCTCTTCCGAAGGTTTTTCGGAAGAGAATTAGTGGATATCCCGTCGGAAATGTCCCAAGGGGGGCTTGGGCCTTGGAGTAGTAGTCCGCTAGGGTTGCGAACCAAGTAAACCGAACTTGTCCTTTTATTTATTTATTTTTCTACTGCGTACTCGTAATTTTTGAACGATGAGATTTCAAAAAGGAAAAGAAAAAGTTTTCAAAAACACGTGATTCACCCCCCCCCTCTCTCACGTGCACTCGATCCTACAATAGCTTCCCGGCTCCGGGGACTCCCGATTACCAACAATCTCCCGGCTCATGGGTCCCCCGGCTACTAATAGCTTCCCGACTCCAGGGACTCCCAGTTACCAATAGTCTCTCGGTTCTTGAAACTCCCAACTACCAACAGTCTCCCTGCTCTTGCGACTCCCAGCTATCAACAGTCTCCCGGCTTTGGGGGACTCGGTTACCAACAGCCTCCATCAAAAGCCTCCCGGCTCCGAGGACTCATGGTTACCAACAACCTCCCGACTCTTAGGACTCTTGGTTACCAACAGCCTTCCGGCTCTTAGGACTCCCGGTTACCAACAGCCTCCCGTCTCTGGGGACTCCTGGCTACCAATAGCCTCCCGGCTCTTGGGACCCCCGACTACCAATAGCTTTCCAGCTACCAATAGCCTCCCAGCTCCGGGGACTCTCAGTTACCAATAGTTCCCAATTACCTGGGCCATGATCATAATATCACCCGCATCTCTCGAAAACCAATAATCGTTACTCCGAAAGGAACGTAGAAAAGGAGGGTATTACTCTACGGAGAATGCCAGAACGTATCCATTTACCCCTAATAAATATGAGTAAATAGAGTAACGGGGCGCATCGAGAACATGGAGGTTAATCCCCAAACTCTATAAAAGGTTGCCTACCCCCGCGGGCACAGGTACGCGCACATACACTTCTAAAAACCATAACTATTATTCATCTTCTCCATTCCACCTCAACTGACTTGAGCGTCGAGGTGACTACGTCGGGGAACTCCTTGTCCATCATTCTAACTGTTCCTTCCTAATTTCTCTCAGGTGAAGGTACAAGAACTTCTCCTAAGGTTCTTCATGTTGCCTGAAGATAGACAATGATAGTCAACCTCAGCGCCAGCACATCGGTGAGTCACGCATCGGCATTCCTAGGCGGGATTAAATTGGCGTCGTCTATGAGAATCTCTGAGTTAAGACCCGAACTAGGACGATAAGATGAGTAGCACCGACACACCCAACATTGTCTCCATGATAACAAAGGATTTCAATAAATTGGTGGCCGCCACCATGCAGGCGGTGCTACAAGGACAACCGGCCTCCCCCTGGTGGGAACCTTTCTGGATCGACAGGAGTACCCTTAGAGCCTGGACTCCGAACAACTTGGCCCGGAGAAACTCCTCAGAAGGGGGAAGACTTTGCGCCCGGGCCCTCAGAAGAAGGAGGTCACCATGTTTGACAGAGTAAAGGCCTCTTCGTGGTCTCCGTTCTCCTGAAACATTCTCCGAGATGTGCTACCGCGACACTTTCGAGCGGCAATGATCAGAGAGTATCAGGGAACCACCGATCCAGAAGATCATGTGGGTAAATTTAAAAATGCTTCCCTATTACATCAATACTCAAACAACATAAAATGTCGAGTCTTCTTGACAACACTCTCGGGCCCCGCCCAAAGATGGTTTGGTCGGCTCCCCGCCTCCTCCATCCATACCTTCGAGGAATTCAACACTTCACCGCTAGCCGAAGGTATCAGAAACCTCCACACGATTTATATGTCCTCAGACAGAAGCCCAAAGAGTTGTTGAAAGAATATCTACAATGATTTCACCAGGTAGCCATGGATGCCCCTTCGGTTACTCTTGAGATGCAAGTCAATGTCTTCTCTAAAGGCTTGACAAACGGAGAATTCTTCCGATCCTTAGTAAAGAAATCTCCTGTCAATTTTGAAGGGTTGTAAGCTAAGGCACTCAAGTCTATTCAGGTATAAGAGGCCCAATATGTCAAAAGAAAGGAGACTCCAACTGCTACCGCAGGCCAGTCGGATCAAAGGGTCCTCCCCTCCCCTTACACAACAGAGGACATCCCAAACACAGGGAGGATAAGATTGTGCAGATAGTGAAACTTGTCTCCAATTTGTTCCCCGAATCGGGTCGAGAGTCACCCATGCCGGATCAATATTGTGCCTTCCATGAGTCGAATACTCACTCAACCCGAGACTGTTAATAGTATGCTCGAGAACTAAGGCGAGTAGTAGAGTAGCGGAAGCCCTCCGGAATCGGCCTAAACAGGGAGGACCCTCCAAGCCTTATTAACATCCCCATCGCCAGGATCATGAGACAGACACAAATCGTCACTCAAATCGATGATTTCCTTCACTACGAGGAAAATCCCCGATATCCCCCTGACCTCAGTAGGAGACTATTCGAGAGAGGAAAAGAATAAAAGAAAGAGCAAGATGGATGCTCGAGGGATGATCCACATGATCTCAGGAGGATCTATGGATGAAGATTCTACTCATGACCGCAAAGCTCACGGACGGAGATTAGAAAGTTATGAGATCAGCATCGGTTGAGGAAGCCAACAAGGCCTCGCAATAAGCTTCGGGCCTAAAGATCTAGACAGGATCGAGACTC
>JBBUKS010027002.1:0-11295 GCA_038050645.1 Hedychium gardnerianum
GGGTCTCCAAAAAAAAAAAAAAGGTTCCGTGCCAGTTGTCACGCGGCCATAATTTCTTGTGAAAGTCTCAGAATCATGATTGAATGTCATATATACTTTCTAGACACTCTCATATTCTTTCTCATGCTAATATCTCAGAATTCTAAGCCCTCTAGGTCCATCAATGGGTTTCGATCAAAATCCAGCACCACTATATACACAAAGGCTTGGACTCGTTTGGATCATTGCTTAGAAGGTCTAAAAATAGTAAATGAGGGCATATTTGGACTCTCCTGATCTATTTTAACCCACGACACTTGGAATGGGTCTGATCTGAGCTCTCTAAGTCCATCAATGGGTTTTAACTGAAACCCATTGATGGACTTAGGTTACTTGGATTTCTGAAAACTTGCCATGATATGGACAAGATGAGTGTGGAGAAGTTAGTAATGTTGTGAAGTCATGATTCTAAGTATTCTACGAGAAGTCATAGTTGTGTGTCATGTCACGCCCGGGAGTATATTTATCCGTCGAAAAACAGACAGCACCTCTCTTGTAAGGATGACAATAATCCTGGTACATATATACACAACAAACACATAAAGATACCCCCACACGAGTATTCACATCCACGTAGTGAAAAATGATACAATACCCTACCCGGGTATGCACAACCACGCAGAGTATAAATGATAGCACTAAACAATAAAAATGGTCTACACTATCAGAAAACCAAAAACATACTATCGCGAGCCGGCCCGGCTTATGACGCCAAATACACAATCAGAAACAAATTCGAAATCCAGAAATTAATTAATTAATACAATACTAATGAATTAAATAGATGTGGAAGCTAAAACAAACCAACTTCGTACAAAAATAAATCCGGAGCCCGATGTGAGAGGGACAGCGCAGGCAGATATCATCCAAGCGACCTAATCATAATCCTGCTAACAAGAAAAACAACAATAGAAGCAGGGGTGGTGAGTACAAAAGAATACTCAGCGGGTATAAAAATTTAGTGCATGATAATAACAACAGTAAGGTAACAAGGAAAACATACAGTCTCTTAGAAAGTGATCTAGCATATATATAATCATGTGTCGTACATAAGAACAACTTAGCAGAAGTATGGTCCAATCTTCCTATACAATATAACAATACAAGTCTACCATTCTAACACAGTCATATAGTAGGTATAATAACCGAACTCCAACATATGGGTGCTAACTTAGACATAGGTGAGTCAACTGCACATATATATATAAGTCCATTAGAATGCATAATCAACACAATGCAAGTGCAACAGAAATCAAATGCATATGCAACATACATCAAATGCATATGCAAAGCATGGTCACTCCGGCGTACCTCTCTAGCTAACACGACATTTGTGTGGCCGAGAGGGGTGGGACGGTGACACTGATCACACTCCAACTACCACTACTCTGAGTGGTTGAGTGGTCAGGATGTAGGGTAGCTATCTAGCTATAACAAGAGGTCTGTCTGCATGATGCTCCAACTACCACTACCTAAGTAGCTGAGCGGCACGACAAGACAAACTGCTCCACTCCAGCTACCACTACCTAAGTGGCCGAGTTGGTAGGAATATGACTGATGACTCTCTCAACCACAAGGGAGATAATGGTCATCAACATGCAGGTGGTATGTAGTGCATAATGAAATGAGCATCACACACATGATGAGATGAGCATCACATAAAGGCAAATAACATAATATAGTGTATAACTCATATAGGGTGGACACCAATGAAATACACCATACATGTGTACTACGACCTATGGTGCATACCATACACGCATGTACCCAACCAACAGTATATCCCAAAGTAAATCAACATAAGCATCACATGAAGAAATTTCTATGAAACACATCATACACGTGTGTAATGACCTACGGTGCATACCATACATGCATGCACCCAACTGTGACAAAACCCATACATGTGCATACCACTATCATTTACACATAATCAACAGAACGAGACTGCATGGATAATCAAATTAGACTAATTCCAAGATCAAGCATATAAGCTTCCAAAGCAAGAAATAACTTGAATAGATTTAAGGTAATCCAATTTACCTATCAAATTTATAATATTCATGCACCAAGTACAAAGTACTATAAAGAAACAAGGATAGAAGTACCCATCTCCAATTAGTCGTAGATCGTGTCGAAGAGTTTACACGTCCAAACACTTATCCTGAATCAATATCTTGTATCAAAGAACGTAAATTATCATCGAGTTCCACTACGAATCCAAGGACTAAAACAAAATCCTAAACTATTTAGGGAAACCCTAATTGGATCAACCCTAATTCGTAAATCTGATCCTCCAATTTAGCCCTTGTAGAACTTACTATTAATTCTAATTACAACTCTTCACAAGGTTGATGAATCATTGAAATTTCTTATTCTTCACATCACAACTAACATAGTATTTAAAAAGGGCATTAACACTTGCGCCATAATTAAATCCACGATTTATTATTCCTAAATTCATGTCCATGTTTCTACAAATGTCAAGGCCACACAACTAATGTATCAACTTGTTAAAACATTCATACTCATACATCTAGGGTTAATTAAGTACTCATCCTCAATAACCCTAACCATTCATCAATCCAAAACCAACATAATTAACCAAGAGCCATATTCCCCAATTTATCAATACAAACCAACACTAGTCAATAGATCTATTTCAACTCAAAGAATTCCAACTTGTACTAATACAAGAAACACAATACTACATAATCAAAGCATACTACCATTTCTTCTACAAGATCCAACCACATCCACACAAACAAAACTATACTACAATTCATATCTCAACATATCTCTACAAATAACCAATCCATATTTGATTTTAAATCCTAAATCCAATAGTACCACAACTTACATAAATCACATCCACCCTTACCTAATTTACTAAACAAAATGCATTATCTCATCTTATACCTTCAAGAGATGGCCGGAGATGAGAACTCAAGGTGTCAGCTGTGGCAATGGGTGGTCGAAAAAATCAATTCTGCCGAAACAGAGCTGGCAGGAGCAGAACCAAACTAACCCAAGCAGTAATTAGCCGAAGCTGATGGAGAGATGGCCGTATATCATCTTGGCTGGAGCAACAAACAAGGAGCAGTGGCCGACTGCCTTGAATTTGGGACTGATCAGTTCTAAATCCATGGCAGCCGAAACAAATCTAGTGTAACAAAAACATAAATGGAGAAATGAGATGATCGACCATTCAAGTTGACCAAAGCAAGAAGAAAAATCAGAACTCACCGGAGCAATGATATGGACGATGATTCGGATCAGTTCTGCTTGAATACGTCAGCTAGATTGTCCACAGTAGCTGTCCGGTAGTGATCTCCTGAGGAGAATGAAGAAGATGAAGCATAGAGCTGCGGTAGCTGGCTCAATTGAGGGAAGAAGATAGCACCAAAAAATTCTAGATCTACCTCCATGGAGATCTTAGTCTGCTCTGGCAGCTAGGGTTGTGGCTGACGATGTTGGCCGAAGGGGAGAAACGTCGTGATCTACCGATGACCGAACCGAGCCGCTGAATCCCGTGGTCGTGGTGGCTGTAATGGCCGAAAACCTGGCCGTCAGTGGTCGATAGCAGGAGGAGAGGCCCGGCGGCGATCATGGCTCAAGGAAAAGAGGAGGGGGCGACTGTGTTCAGAGAAGACAAGGAGAGAAGAAGTCGGCGGCGATGGTGTGAAATCGGGGAAGGAGAGAAAAAATTGAGTGAGGAATTAGAAATAGGAATAGTGAACTTAAGTTTTAATATCTTTATATACTTAGGTTTAGTTATTTTACTTTAGGTTTAATGTTTCAAACTTTAGGTTAGTTTAATTCCAACTTAGAGTTTAATCAAATCTATTAACTCCTAACTAAATTGATATTCCAAATAGGCCTTTCAAAAGCCTATTATTTATATTCCCGTGAATTCCTCCAAATAGCTCCGATTAAATCCCCAATTTTTTTTCTAAAAATCCCCAAAAATTCTTTTAAACTTATTCCTCAATCAACACATATTATTTATTAATTTTTATTTGTTCTAACTAATTAGATTATCTTTATATGCATGCTAGAAAATAAAATGATTAATTTATTAATATTTTGTTTGCAAAATTATCTTTGTCATCCTTTTTTTGATTATTTTTCATGTTATATATTTTTTGATAGAATTTCATGTTTTCTGTTACCAGAAAAAATTTCAAAATTTTTTGATTGTTGCGTAAATTTTTTATGAATTTTTTAACAAAAATTAAAATTTTAAAATTAAAATTTTTTGGAGACTTATTTTCAAAAAATTTGATTTTTTTGCGAATAACTGTTATAGTTTAAACATTTGGAAAAATTTGCAATATTTTTCGCCATCAAACCTTATTTTTAATTTATTATCTTAGAAAATATCCAATTCTCGAAAGAAAAATATTTTCCTCTATAAGAAGAAGAATCTATCTCATGAATTTTTTTTAGAATCAGATTGGTAATTCTAAATATTGACAAATTTTTTTAATATTTTTCTAAACTTAAAAATAATTTTCAAATTATTTTTGTGAAATTTGTGATTTAATTGTTAAAAAATTATTTTCTTAGAAATAATTGTGGTAAAAATACACAGATTTCTATCTCGTGTATACATCCTCAATCAAATTTTTTCATGATTTTTTTTTCTATTATTTAATATTTTCTCTAATTTTTTTGATGTGATCAAAGGGGGAGAACTAATATTAAGTTAAGGGGGAATGTTAGGAGAGTTTATTGTAGATTTTTTTTGTACTTAATTGTAATATTTTTTTTGTGTAGTTAATCTTTTATAACTTTAAGTTTTCTTTACCCTAACTTGAACTCAGGTTGATGCACATCAAAAATGGGGAGATTGTAAGTACCCCGAGGTAGTTTTAATGTGATCAACCGAGTTAAGTTAGGTCCTGTGTGATTTGATCCTTGTGTCTAAGTGTGCAGGAACTTAAGAACATAAAAAGTCGAGTGGAAGATGCAGCGGACAAGAAGGATATCACGAGAAGCGAGTCTACGGGCTCGGTGCATCCGAGGGACGAGAAGCGACGAAAGAGTTCACCGGTGGAGCGAGAAGGACGCGATTCGAGGAATGCGAGGCCAGAAGGACACGGTCCGAGGGACGAGAAATCGGGGAGGAAGCCTGCTCGAGGAGAAGATCGAAGTTGGGTCCGGGTGAGCTCAACTTCGGACGACCAGAGATCACCTAGACGATCGGAAGGAATGGAGGCACCCCAGAGCAGCTAGAGGCACCCCAGAGCAGCTAGAGGCACCCCGGAGCAACTAGAGGCGCCTCACCCTCCAAGCGCTGGAGGTGCCCCCATCGAATGGAGGCGCCTCAAGCGCCCAGGCAATGGAGGCACCCCCAATACTCGGAGGCACCTCACCTGCCAGTTCAATGGAGGTGCTCTGGAACAATGGAGGTGCCTCGACCGAAGGACTCGTTGCAGCGGATGAGATCTAGAAGCCAAGTTAGGTCAACCGAGGCGCCCCCAACACTTGGAGGCGCCCCTAGAGCTGGCATATCAGCAATGGATCAGTTTTGATCCATTGAAGGCGCCCCCAAGCAATGGAGGTGCCCCCATGACTGTCACATCAACAAAATGGTCACTTCGACCATTTTGCTATAAATAGAGGCTGTATCCTTTAGTTTTTAATAACACACACTCTGTTATCAACTTCCAGAATTTTGGTTTACTGTTTGTACTTTCAACGCTTATAAGAGGCTACTCCGCCTTCTCGAAGGAGTTTCGTTTAGTCGAGCTTTCACTTGTCTTGGATTAACAACCACCCCGGTTGTAACCAAGTAAAATTGGTTGTGCCTCTTCTATTTTTATGTTGTTTTATTTATTTAATTAACGTGTGTGTCTTTGCTTGACTAGAAGCAAAAGAAAGATTTAATTTGAATTTGCAGGACTATTCACCCTCTCTAGCCGGTCCAACCCGATCCTACAATACATGCATCATTATGTCATGATAGTTTTTCTTTTGAAAAATACTCATTTGATGTATATCATAATCATCATAATGCATACATTTTAATTTTTTGTCACTAAGGACAAATATGACATTTGTTGACATTCTAAGTTGGATTATCTAGCTTAGAATGCCTAGTTAGAGATACATGATCCCTTAGTTTATGAAAAACCTATTTTACATCTCACAAGACTTTAAGATGATTTGTATATGTTTTTGAGACATATTAAATCAAAGTGAGATGTTAGGTGGATGAATAAAATCAAGATGTTGATTTAGTGCATCTATTTAAGTTTTAGTTTCATCAAAACATATAGATTATGTGAAGTTCAATTATGGGGAAAGCTAATGTACAAATCATGTGCACTTAGCCCAAAGATCATGGTTAGAAATTGGTTTTTAAAATTATTTCAAAATCATTTTGGAAAACCTTGGTGAAGTCCATCTTTTGATAGACAACATCATTGATTAGTTAGATATAAAATAGAGTAAAACATTGAAGTTTTAAATGATTTCTAATTTTGTGTCAATCTTTGAAAATGAGGTATATTTTCATAGAAAAATATTTTCCCCTGATAGTATATAATATAAATAATGTCTATATGAAATTTTATGATTTTTAGAATTTCATAGAATTATTTATGAGTTTCTGTTGAATTTGAATTTTAATTCAAAAATCAAAAACTCCAATCGATCAGTTATGTGGCATAATCGATTGGAACCTAACTCCAATCGATTAACATTGACCCGAATTGATTGGTAACTGAAACCAATCGATTGACTGTGTTGTTTTTGGCTAAAATGATCTGATTTCAGTCCATTAAGCCATGTTTAGGTCATTTAACTATTCCTAACCCTATAAAATATTTTGATAAGTATGTAAGAGTAATTTTCTTGATGAAAATAAGAAAGGAATTATTAAAAGAGACTAATTTAGAGTTAAGGGGGAGTTTTAGATTCAAGATTGAATCTTTTACCTCAAGACTTCAATTTTGGGATTCCCTAAAGGTTTAGAAATTTCAAATCATTGTTGGTGCAATGATAGAAGTTTGGAGCATGCTTTGAGGGGGAGGTCTTCCTTAAAGGCATGATTTGGATTTTTTTTTAATAAGATAATGGATGATTGAGAATCTTCATTATGAGGTGTTGAAGAATGGAATCTTCATTGTGATAGGATGAGGAGACAATGGGGGTTGAGAACCTTCATTGTGAAACAATGAAAGGATAAGACTTTCATTTGAGGAGTAAATCTCTCAGAGAGATTTTTTCAAGAGAAGAAGAGACTCTTGGGAAGAGTTTTTGATGTGTGTCAAAGGAGAAGAAAAATACAGGGTTTAAGTTAGGAAACCCTCATTTATGCTTTGGCATGGAATGAAGAATGGAGTTGGGCTAATATAGGTTAGCTTAACTTAAACATATTGTCAAAAATTAAAAAGGAGGAGATTATTGGTGCAATCATCCTCAGGTCAAGGTTGATCAATTTGACTAAGCTTGGGATGGCTCGAGCTTTAGTTTCGATGTTTGGACAATATATGAGAAAGAAGTCAAGTAGGTCAAGGTTGACTGGAGACTTGACTGAGAAAGTCCTAACTAAAGGTTAGATGAACGAAAAGACCTAGCGGGGCTAGACAGTGGAAAGTCCTAGTTGGGAACTAGGCAATGCAAGTTCTAGAGAAGAGGTACTGCTGCATTTCCTACTACCAAGAGACAATCCAAAGCAACAAGAAAGCATTCAAAACAAAGATTCATGTAAACATGTTTGTTTTCATTGTATTGCGTTCATTTCTTGTTGTATTTCTCGTGTTCGAGATTGTACGAGGTTTCTCCACCTCGTACAAGGAGGTTTTCATTGTGAAGCTATGAGAGAAAGCCGAATCCTTGGATTAGTCACCTCAAAGAGATGGATACCAAGTAAAACTCTAGGTGTTAGCATTGCTTCAAATTTTTCGCTGCAAATCATCATCGAAGAAGCGATTGGAGTTAATCACCCCCTCTAGCTCTCTACGTGTCCTAATAAGAGGGAGGAAGGGGGATCAAGATCTAGAGTTTGGGACATGGTTCAGGATATTAATGTGATTTGACGATGAATTATTAATGGTTCGGGACATGGTTCAGGTTAGTATTATTTCATACGAGACTGTACCTTTGTTTCCATATTTTATTTCAGTCATGCACTATCTATCTTTACCCACTGAGTTATTTGGACTCATCACCTGTACAACTGATTTCTTCAGGTTATAGTTGAGATGCTGGAGATCCCGTCCACATGTTCCACAACACCGCGAGAGTATTATGAGCTTCCGCTACGTATTTTCCATTTTTATTTCTATTTCTTCTTGTTTTAGTTGGACTTGTCGTTTGGGATTCTGTTTTGAACTATGTAGTGTAATAATAATCGACTTTCTGTTTGTCGATCGTTGGACGTGGTTTTATTTCCGGATTATTGCTTTGGACATTCTCCTTGTTGTGAGTGTAAGTCGTGTGGGTTGACACTCTTGTTGATGTTTTCTTAAGCCGTATGGGCTTATAGTTAGTTGATACCTCTTCAGTTGAGGGGTTTGCTTATTTCTTACTTTGCTTAGTATTTTGTTATTTAAACTGCGTGGTTGTGCAATACCCGAGTGAGGTATTTTTCTTAATATTATTGCATTGTGTATGATGTATATACCCGTGTTGGGTATTTGAGTGTGATGATGTATTTTGTATCTAGGATATTGTCCGCCGTACAGGGGAGGTGCTGTCCGATTTTTGTCGAATAAATACCCTCCCGGGGCGTGACATAATATCCTGCTACATAATACATCAAATACCCCACACGGGTATATACAAACATACAATAAATAAAACAACTCCAAACAATGCAGTTAATATATCCAAATCCATCAATATGTATCAAAGAAACAACCAAACACAAACACAACCTAATATGTGTGCTGGAACGACTTACATCACTAACAAAAATAATCAAGACTCAAATCACATAGCATACTCAACATAGTGCACTTACTACAAAATCATAACATAAACCAAATGAAAAAAATAGTACCAAAGTGCGATACGAAAAATCCAAAACCTTTCGGTGACTCAGGACAAGCAGACTGGACTCTCCCAGCGACAGGCAAAAAATCTAGCTGATACCTGAGAAAATAAATATATACAACAAAATGGTGAGTCCAAAAGACTCCGCAGGTATACGAGAGATAGTGCATGATAATAAAGCAATAAGAGATCAATGGAACATACAGTCTCGTAGAAGGTACTCTATCATAAGTATAACCATGTACCGTACATAACGATAACTCTACAAAGACATAGTCTATCATCTCTAACCAACATAACAATACAATTTTACCATTCTAAATTAGCTAGGTAACAGGTATAAATCCTAACTCCAGCATATGGTACCATCTCAGACATGGAGAAATCGCAATGAACAGTGGACAGGAAATTTTTAAGTGGGTGTTTAGGGGAAATGAAGGATAAATAGCAAAAAAATTATATTCATAACTTAGGTTTTTAATAATCTCAATTATAATTTAATAAATTCAACATAGGGTTAGCTTTATAAACATTAGGTTAATAGTTTTCATCAACTCCCAGTTTAAATAGTAATAACTCTAAATAATTCATATAATTCGGTTAAATCCCCAAAAAATTTCCAAAGCCTCTAAAAATTTATGTAGGGGTTTTTCCTCGATTAATACCTATTTTCTTTTATTTTTATTTTTATTTAATTATCATAGTTAACAACATTTATTTATACATTTGGCGTTGTATTATTTATGATGTGCCTTGTTATTGGAATTATATTCGATTGTGTATTTCGGAGTGTTAAGTCGAGCTGGCCCGCATTTGTATTGTTTTGGATTTTTATATATGGGGTGGACCCCTTGCTATTCTTCATTTTCTTTACATTTTGTCTTATACATTACGTAGTTGTACATATTTGGGTAGGATATTTTTGTCTATATATTGAGTGGTTATGAATACCCGAGTGGGGTATATATATTTTTATCTGTATCGTGGTTGTGTAATCAGGATTCTGTAATTGTTACAAGGGGAGTGTTGTCTGTTTTTCAACGGATAAATATACTCATGAGGCGTGATACAAATTATATCAAAAATTCTTAGTTTGTTATTTAATTTTGACTTTTAGATTTTTTTTTTTAATTTAAGTTAGAATTTTTAAATAAATTTAGTTTATTTAAGTTAAAATTAACTTAGAGTTTTTAGATTAAATTTGATTTCAGATTAATTAATTTCATGTTAATTTAGTTGAATTAAAATTTTTAAGTTAATTAATTTGGATTAAATTAAAATTGTTTTAGGTTAATTATTTTCAATTAAATTAAAACTGTTTAATTTAAATATTTATTAAATTTTAGATTAATTCAATTATATTGTTTTGGATTCAATTAATTAGGTTAAAATTAATTAATTAATTTAGAAATAATTTTGGATTAAATTAAAATTAATTTTAGAGTATTGGTTAAAATTAATTTCATACTAAATTAAATTAATTTGGAATTAATTAAGTTAAAATTTATTTTGGATTTAAAATAATTATTGATTAATTCAATTAAAATAATTATTATTAAAATTGATTAATTTATTCAATTAATTTAATTAATTAAATTAAAATTAATTAATTTCATTTTATATTGGTTAAATAAAAATTGTTTAAATTAATTTAGAATTGAATTAAGATTGATTAATTAATTTTTAATTTATGATTAATTAATTAAGATTAATTGTTAATTTAGGATTAATTAAATTGGGATTAATTAAATTAAGATTGATTATTTAATTGTTAGGTTCTGATTAAATAAATAATTTATCATTAATTAAATTAATATTGATTAATTAATTTACTTAATTAATTTTGAATTAAATTAATAATGTTTTAAGTTAATTAATTTTGAATTAAATGAATTAGAATTACTTATTACGGATAAACTCAAATTGTTATATTGAATTAATTATGTTACAAATTAATTTTGGATTAATTATTATTTTCAAATTTTTGTTTTAATTAAGTTAAAATTAATTAAGTCAAGTCAAGATTGAATTTAATTAGTTATGGGTTAATTAATTAATTAATTTTGAATTAATTAAATTATTCGGATTAAAGTTAAATAAGTTAACATCAATGAATTTAAGTTAATTAAGTTAAACTTTAGTTAATAACTAATTAAGTTAACTTATTAAATTAATTAGGTTGATTGATTAAATTAAAATTGATTATTTCTGATTTTAAACTGTTTTATTGAATTAATTATGTTACAAATT
>JBBUKS010027011.1:0-11294 GCA_038050645.1 Hedychium gardnerianum
TCTATGTGTTTCTTGATCTCTAAGTAGACTCACTTAACCAAATAAGCTCAATATCTCATATTGACTTATTTGAGCATAGTCATACATTTCAGTAGTCCTACTTAATCAAGGAGCTCACAGATATCTCTTCCATTATATGAAAGGAATAAATTTCATCTACATCACTCACATCCCTCTGCATAGTTCATTGCATACCCAGTGAACTATTTTATAGTCCACCTTGTTATAGGTGACGTTAGTCGATACCAAAGTACACAACTCTTTATGTAGAGAACTGTAGTGACTTCAGGTCTAAGGACTCTTTATACTAATAGTCATTATGAGAATATTTATGACACTCATATAACGATCCATGAAACTTCTCATGACAGGTCAATTTAGTATATATTCTCTAATATATACCCATGTGTCAACTTGATATCATATATCTATGACTTGTAAGAATAAGTCATCAATTAACTTACATGTTAGTCTCAATACATTAATATTACCCTTTGTATATTAATACTTGACTAGGAATATTTAAAAGTAGTGTTCTATATATATATCGACATCCTCCCATAATTAATTCAACTAATTGATATGCTGTAGATTAGAACCTATTATTCTAAGGTATTATTATATTTATTCAGCTAGTACAATCATGAAGTAAATATGATAACCAAAACCTTGCCTTTTATTAATAAATATGATACAATATGTTCTAAGTTAATCAACTCATGATTGACTCTTAGGGCTAATACTAACAGTTCTAGGTATATCATGTATCATACATTACAAAATGAGTTTTTGATTGTTAAGATGTCATTGTATGAGTAACTCGATGCAGAATCCTATTTTATTTTTGATGAAATTTTCAATCATGATCTTTGGATCAAATATATATTAATTATACACTAGTCTTCCCCATGATTGGTCAACTTAATGATTCATGAAGTTTCTTCCACTCTTAGCTTAAAGTAATGCACCATAACAAGTATTATGAGCTAAGGTGTTTTTCCTAGCATCTCACACTCATCTACATGTCTCAATACAAAATCAAGTGTTTCTTAGTTTTTGTGAGATGTAATAAGGGTATAATTTCAGTCTATGTGATTATGCAGGGCTCTAAAGTTTATTTTGTTCTACATAGAACATGCCTAGTTCTCTTCTAAATTGACTAAATTCCATCTTTGGAAGTAACTTAGTGAATATGTCAGGTAGATTTGATTTGGACTCAACATAGTTGAATACAATATCTCCTCTAGCTAGATGAAGTGATGCTTCACTTCGATGTGCTTGTATCTAGAGCGATGTACTCTCTGAAGAAAATGATTCACTTGAACATTTTTGTATGTGAACCCATAATCTTCAAGAGTATGCATCATCCAAAGCAATTGTGTCATGCACTTTCTCATAGCCACATATTCTACTTGAGTAGAGGAGAGTTCTACACAGTCTTGCTTTCTACTTCCCTAACTAACTAGGAAGGAATCAAGAAATTGACATCTCCATTTGTGTTTTCAAATACCCTATTAGGTCAAAAGTCTTTTTCCTAAGATACCAAAGTCCTACATTTTGAGTTCCCTTGAGTTATCTCAAAATCCTCTTAATAGCCTCAAAATGTGTGACTATTTTACACAAGATTGATACCTTGTGCACATTCTTACTACAAATAAAATATTTGCTTTACTAGCCATTTACGTGGTTCAAGTTTACGCCATGGCCTATAACCATTTGGTGGGTCAATCCCAATAATATCTTTTTTCTCCTTTATAAACATCTTTCAGAGACAAAGAAATCTCTTACAATCTATTTTCTTTACATTCAATACATGAAAAATAAAAATACAAGCCATTATAATTAAACAAAAAAATCATAAAACTAAATGACTTTTGGTCGCTATAGACCGACTCTTTTAATTTTTTTTAATAAATTATAAAAAGTAATGACTTAGATAACTTTTAAAAAAAATATTGACGATGTTATTCTCATCAACCAATGAGAACTTGACTCCGTCAAGTGGAAATGTAGAGCAATTGTGAAGCCAAAACACCTTTTTAGTTGAGTCAAACAATTGTTGATTTATTTCTTCAATCATTTCCTTTTTTATGTCAATGTGTTTCATTATTTGGTCAAATGTGAAGGTAAAATAGTAGTGAAATGGAGGCACGCCTTTTTAGCTGAACCAGACAATTGTTGGTTTATTTCTTCAGTTATACCTTCTATGCCAACACGATTCTAAAATCTCTTTGGAAACAAACACAAACAATAATGATGAAATCTTCACAAAATCAACTTATATAAATCTTTTTGTATTTTTTGATCGACTAAAATCAACTTACCCATGCAAACCGCGTCATCCAAATTTAGACATGTTCTGTCGTTGATCGAGTTTTTATAGACTAAAATTCGAGACCTATTCTTCTATTGTCATTTTGGTTGATCATATTATCATTTTTAGTTGACTAAAGTCTGATTTTAAGCAAAATGAATTTAATTTTAAATCTAACATAGTGAGATTCAAACTTGCAACCTCAATGATGACAACCTTGCTTCCTACCAATTGAGATTGAAACTTATTGCTCAAATATTTATAATTTTTAAACTTCAAACATATAATTGGACTTTAACTTTTCTCAACCTACTAGACTTCTTGTGTGAAGAGACTCCTCGTCTATGAGATTTTACTTATTGCTTAAACTCATCACTAGGACTTCTAGTTTAATTGCTAGGACTTCCTCTTACCTAAAATTTACTCCAAAATTTCCACTTGATCAAGTCTCGTTGTCAAGACTTTCACTTGCCCAAAGTTTATTTGCTTATAGTTCACTACTCCAAGACTTTGGCTGCCTAAAACTTTTATACTTATCTAGAATTCATTCCTACAAAACTCTTATGTCAATCTTAATTTATTAGGATTTTCTATCAACCAAGTATCTGATACTCAATGTCTCCCTCTAATCTATCTAACTTACTTGGACTTTTTTCAACCACTTAACAAATTATTCATACATTAACTCCCTAAACCATAATCAATCTTTGACCGAGTTAGTCAAATTTAGTAGGGATCAATTATACCAACATATTAGTCATATGCGAGTAACTTGTGTCAACACATTGCACGACACTACTCTTTCATTTGATTCCAATTAAAAGATCAAAACTCAGTTTCTAATATGATTTTAAACATTGCTCACATCACCAGAATCTAATTTAAAATTTTAGTCTAATGTGACAAAAAGTACTAATTATCCAGACACTTCTACGCTAGTAGAATTCGTTAAAGAGAACCAATCCAAACCCTACATGAGCACATCCTTTTTGAAATCCAAAAATCATCCCATCGTAATTCTCTATTGGTTAAACAATTATAGTATAATTCAGCAACGCAACAAGGTCGATGTACCATTACTGCTAGTCGTTGCTCATAACGACAGAGGTATAGGAACTCTATTATTATGATTAATCATACCTTAATGCATGTTACCCATAAAGTGTTTGTTGCCAATGGTTTGAAGCGGATCTATGCGTATGTGTTTATCAACAAGGCAATTGTACCCTCATAATTCCCATCAGCTTGGCAAATGGGGAGTGAGAGTTGGAAGTTATTAGTCTTTCTGAGGTACCAGTTGAACATACCTCCATTTCAGTCTTTCTGATAGTATTTCTAAAGCAAGAAGATGCATTATAATGCATAATCACATTTTGAGCCACAAAGAACCAAGTGTCTCTGAAATGACATTGTCATAACAAAAATGACTTGGTATTAACAATAATTAACTTCTTTTTTTTTTTTTCAAACAACATGCACAATATCTCAATTGCAGGTCCTGCTTGAAGGGGGTGAAATGATTAATCAACAAGGAACTAATTGCCCTTTGGAAACACTTCAAATTATAACGCCAGTATGTTTTGCTCATCAAGTCATCAGCAAGGATAACACCTGTACTAAGAGATATCAGAAGAGCCTTTGCTCGTCCACCATTTACGACTATGGGAACTACGAACTCTTTGGAACCATCGGTGCCATGTAGGATTCTCGGGGCCTGGAGTACTGGTAAAAGGCAGTAAGCATAACAGATGATCAAAACGCTGTCCTAAAAAGTGTGTTCAAAAATACAGTGATCATATCATTGCTCATAAAACTCACACAGGAAGAAGAGCATCAGATTTGCCTTCTGTGCTCAAGAAAACTCTGCAGATTCCATAAATGAAATACACATTAATTGACATTCACAAGATGGGAAAATGTTACTCAGGATATAAAAACCATAACACTTAACTCCTTGCATGCTACAGCAGAAGTCTCCATTGTCTCAAGTTCATTTAGCTCCTTCTGCATCCACACGGGTATAATCACTTTAAGATTCAATCCTTTTGATTACTTTTCAAGATAGGCAGAATATCACATCATTAAACTCCAGTCTAGTTTGATGCAGTCTTAGCTACTCTGTCCCAACACTGTAAACAGTCTGATTTTGGAGGTTTCCTCTTTTTTGTGAATTATGATATACTATTATGGGAATGTTTGAAGAAATCTGGTCGACACATAAAATGGATATTTTTAGCACTCCATCATGTGTTATTAAGGGTGAATCAGCTGTAAAACAGCTTAAATATTCCTTAGCTAATCTACACTTCACAATAAGAAACATAATATTTGGCTTGTCTGAGTGTTATAGACTACAATTGCAAGGTAAAATAATAGGTGAAATGCTACTTTCAGATCCCCAGCTTCAGGAAGGTCTACGTTATCAGAAATCTCAATTGTTAAATCATGTGAATCCCTTCTCCAAAGATAAGCATATTTTCACAAGTAAAAACCCATTGGGTAAAATATCATCCCAAGAGTGGAAGTGAGCTAGTCTTCTATTTTGTTCAATGCAAATTGCAAGTTGAATAACAGAGGGAGAGGAAGGTATGCCTCTTCAAATAAGATAGTCAAGAAGACAAATTGATATTAAATTTTATTTAAAGTAATGGACATTATTCTATTCTCTTTTATATTTTCCGAAATCATTGGATTGTCTCCTCTTGTAAAGCAAGAAGCAAATTCAACACCTATATATGTGCATTTATCATGCAATCAAAGGACAGAATTCTCCAATTAATGTAGCTACATAATCTTTTCAAATGATTACGAACTAGTTTCCTTCAATTTTCCATAAATCTAAACATGGATCTAGAATCACATAAATGCGTATATATATGTATTAAGATGAATAGGAAAACCACCACGAAGTTATAATGGAAGGTGAAAACCCCTGGTAAATTTAGTCTGAGAGTCATTATTTTTCATGAAGGCTAAATTGATCCTGTAGAGACAGCATGCATGCCTAGGGATAGAACCATCACTCGATTTGACTCATTAATATCATCTCTGGCGAATCAAGGCAAACGAGGATAGAGACTCACACTGCTAGCGGAAAAGAAGTAGGGGGCCCTGACAAATGACAATAGTGACTAATCTTGTGGCACTCCATAACCCTTGTGTATAGGGAAAGAGGTTAGACTCTTGAATCAAAGGACCACTTGGATTCCACTAACTTATTCTACTAAAAGCTACTATAGATGTTCGGTAAGAAGGAGCTTTGGCTAAGTTAATGACTTAATATGGAGTTTCTATGACAGCCTATTCTTCTAGACTTAATTCTAGTTCCTTTTGAATGGGCCTATCTAATTTTACCATAATAGTTTGAAGTCATTTGTGGGAATACAATGATGGGGCAAGGAAAATTTTGAATTGACAAAAAAACACCTAGGGATGTGTGGCCTAACTCCCTTACTAGTCTACTAGGATGTCTCAAAATTTATTCCCTTGAGAGGCAGATGACATGCCAAGGTTTTGTAATTCATAATAAGGCAAGTTTTTACATCAAGCAGACTTCAGTGATGGCAAACTATGAGCATATTAGTGCATCCAAAGAGGCTTGGAATGCCTGGACACAACAATTATCAAGTGATGATGTCCCACTTTAGGAAAACTAGCATGCAGGAGCATGGGGTAAGGAAAATCCTGAATCGACAAAGAAAAACACCTACAGATATGTGGCCTAACTCCCTTACTAGGTTACCAGGATGCCTTAAAAATTTATTCCCTTGGATGGCAAATGGCGGCATGCTAAAGTTTAGCAATTCATGATAAGGCAAGTTTTTACATCAAGAATATGAAAGCAAACTGTGAGCATATTAGTGTAACTAAAGAGGCTTAAATGCTGGGATACAACAATTATGAATGCCTTAAAAAAACCTGACTTGCATAAAGAGCAAAAAGAGAATAGAAATTAAAGTTGCAAGAAAGAGAAGTTATGAAGTTGACCTAGAGAATAAAAGCTCAATGGGAAGGTTAAAAGTTTAGTTGATCTGGAAGAGGTATTTGAAGGAGGTATAAATCAGTAAATGTAAGAAAGAAAAGTAAGTAGCAAATGCCCATTACATTGGAAGGTAAAGATCCAAGAAGCACACATCCCAATGAATTTTAAAATTCCATAAATGAAATCTTATGATGAAAAATAAAACTCATCAGAGTATATATGTTGTCTTTGGGCTCAGATGTCCTTGAATTGGATCTCAAACACTTTAATGCATTGAATATTCTCAATCACTTTGAAAAAAGTAACACAAATGGTTCTCTCGAGTGTCTACAAGAAGATTAGCTGTGAGGAGCTCACCCAAATTTAAGGCCTATTTCATAGGGAACAAATAGATAACCAGGATGCAGATAGTTTGATAAATCTAAGGAAAGGGAAAGCCAGAACTTTATTGGAGTGTGGTAACAAATTTGTAAGAATAGATTGCTAGGTTGATGACTTCCATCCTATAACATTGATCACTGCCTTAGAGTTGCAATTGAGGTTTTCTCAATTACTGCAATCCTATTATGGGAACCTGGCAACCTAAGGAAGACCTTTGGAGAGATATTGGATCAAGATAATGAGTATGCAACAACAGCAAGAGTGATAGACAAAATGTCTCTCATAAGAGAGGTGAAGAGGCAACACCAAAGAAGAGATTCCCCAGGAACAAAAAGCCTTATAATTGCCAAGGCAGGTTGACTGTTAATGGTCACCAACGATAGAAGGATGGAAGACTTCTCTAGGACACCTTTGATCATGCTGATAAAAAAAAAAGCAGCCTGGTGCACAAAGCTCCGGCCGATGCAGGGTCCCGGAGAAGGGTCTATTGTACGCAGCCTTATCCTGCTTTATAAGAGGTTGTTTTTGTGACTCGAGCTGTGAACTCCAAGTCAAATGGTAGCAACTTTGCCAATGCGCCAAGGCTCCCCTTCTTTGATCATGATGATATTCAAATTAAAATTGAAGATTAAACACATTCTTCCATAGCCTCAACAAATCAAGTCGATTTTGCATATACACTACAGGGCTCAGCATTGACAATATCAACATGAATTCAAGCACGATAATTTGATGCCTGAATAGGGTATAATCAAAGTATTCCAAAGGAAGAACAAAAAGCAGTGCCTCATCAGAGTCTCAAAGTAGGAGCTCATCTAGTGTTAATTTGATACAAGCATTAAAGGGCTAGCTATGGAATGTAACTTTGAGCTTGGGGCATGTATTTCACCTAGAATAAGGCTCCATGCTCTCCTTGCAACCTGAGCATGAGTATTCTTGGAATTTCTATTCTCAGATGTTGAGGCCATCAACATTAATCTAGATCATGCGAACGCTCTAGCAATTTATCTCAAGTGCCAAGTTATTTAGTTAGGAGAGTGTTGATTAGCAATAGATTGAACATAATGCTATACTATAACATATTTCAGGGCTACATAATAATAAACATGGATGTAATGAGTTTGTCATGACCATCGTTTAAAATCTCTAATCGTGTCAAGGTTCCGGTCTCAGATCGGAACGATACGATTTCGGTATCATATCGTACCAATATAGTTTCAATATTTTTTAAATATAAAATATATTAACTAAAAAAAATTAATCTAAATTAAAAAAAACAAAAAATAATAATTTTTTAAAATATAAATATATTAAATTAATGAAATAATTTTATCAAGGTTTAATTAAGTGTATTTAAATTATCTCTATTATAGCTTGGAGTTGATTGAAATTATTAACATAAATTATTTAATTAAATCCTAAGTTTACCTAAGTTACTGCCTTCGCTCGCGACCTATTTTGCGCCTCCAGCGACCGTGGGGCTTGCATGAGGCCTCTGCGACGGCCGCGGGGGCCACGTGACTCGTCTGCTGTGGCGGTAGGGCCCTCGCGATGCATCCGCTGCAGCAGCGGGGCCCTCGCAATGCATTGGCTGCGGGGGACCTTGCGACACGTCTGTAGGGCCCTCGCCACGCGTCCGCGGCAACGGAGGGGCCCGCGCGACGCCTCCGGGGCGCTGATCGGAACGAAATGTTTTACTCGTATCAGGCTATACGACACAAGATTTTAAACACTAATCATGACTACATTCACTATCAACATAGTTTGAACCCTATTGACCATGGAACTAGATATGGCCCTAATGAGGAGGTACATTTTTGAATTATCTGTTGGTGCTGGAAGCACTAGCTAATCAAACCTAGATTTTGATATTGACAAAGGTTCAAAATTAAGATTAATTGTTATCTAATGAGCTTGACTAAGTGTAAAAGAAAGTCCTAGTTGAGGCTAGGCAAAGAAATTCTGGCCGGTTGAACTGGGCAGAAGTCCTGGTCAGTGTGGACTGGGCAAAGAAGTCCTGGTCAAGGTGACTGGGCAGAAGACTTGGCAGATCGAGGACGTCAGACAGAAATCCTAGGGGTTGAGGACACTAGACGGGAAGTCCTGGGGGTCGAGGACACCAGGCAGAAGTCTAGACGGGTCGAGGACCGAACATCTAGACGGTCAAGGACCGGACGTCTAGCGAGAAGTCTTGAAGGTCAAGATCGGATGTTGAGCAAAAGTTGAAACAGGTCTGGAGAACCGAATGTTTGACAACAGGTAAACTTTCCTGAGAGGAGTGGGTGAGGATGCGTTTAGTAGGCGTCGGTCTAACCTAAGGTTTCACTGAAAACCCAAAAGTCAAGACCAAGATAGTCCATGTTGGACTGAATTTATTGCACATTATTACTCTATATTTTGCTTTGTACTAACTCTGTGATGCAGGGTGAATTATGAAAATAGTTGATCTAGGCGCCTGGAAGGATCCAGGAGCCCTAAGCGAATCCAGGCGCCTCAATGGTATTGAGGCGCCCTGAGTCCAAATCAATGGCGGGATGAGGTGACAGTTTTAGATTGGCCGACCCACGTCAACATACAGGCGCCTCAAAGGGATTGAGGCGCCTGGGTCAAGATAAAAGTTGTCGGATCAAGCTTCACCAAGAGCTCGCCACATCAGCACCTATTGAGGCGCCTCAATCTCATTGAGGCGCCTGTAGACAACTTCGACCAAAGACTTCACAGAACTATTCTTTACGCTCAAACGAGTTCCGCGTTGCTCCGAAATTCCGCTACGACGCCGAAGCGCTACTCCGACATTGACGCTCAACTACGAATCAAAGTTTGTCGATAAATTTAATTACATTGTACTTATCTTTTATATGCTAGTTTTACGGATCGGTAACGTGTTACCGGTTCCACCTTTTGTAAAGACCAGTCTCCGTTTCCGAATTCTTATTTGGAGAAGAAGACCTTTTTAGTGGATTGCTCAAAGAAAGCATTCAACGGGTGCGGGCCTTGGACTAGCAGTCGTCTGACTGTGAATCAAGTAAAAATAAAGTGTTAGCTTTGTTTCTATTTCTTTCCGTTGCGTATACTTGAACTTTACGAAAACGTGAAAAAGCCAAGAGCGCTATTCACCCCCTCCCCCCTCTAGTGCTTTCACCGATCCTACATTATCAAGGCAGTCTTTTGTGGTAATCCTCCCACATAGAACATGATTCTCGAAAAGCTGACTCTAGACAAGCTGAGGAAAGTAGTGTCTCCATACCATTTGGTCATGCATTTCCCTACCACAACATGGGTACACGTAGTTTGAGTTGATCTCAAAGCTAGAATATGTTAGCATAGTTTGTTAGAGACGTTGAAGGTCACATCAAATAAGCATATAGAGACAATGGAGTCCACAGATAAAAGGGTGCAAGGCATAACTACTAAGTCAAGGAGACATCCTTGTTGTTTGTCTATTTTGCAAAATTGGTTTAACCTGATCTGTTAACTTGAACATGATTTGGACTTTAATTAGCTAGGTATTGAATTTAGCATGACCAGTATGCGACCATAAGTGGATGTCATGCAGTCCCTCACTCAAATAAGCCTGCAAGTTAATGGAGAATTTAGAGCCAAGGAATCAAGATAATTACATGTTTTGATAAAATGAAGAAATTGCTAGAGCAATATAGTTATTTCACAATTGAGCACATAGCCGGAGGTGATAATAGGAAGCACAATATTCTCTACAAGCTTGCAAGAAAGTGCCAAAGGCTCCCTATGAAAATCATCAGGAAATTGTTTATACAGTCAGTTTGAGAAGTAGCAATTTATTGGTCGCCAAAGCTGAGTGCAAGTATTAGATGGATGTGATAATAGGATAGTTGTAAATGGAATACTACTAAAAGAGAAGGGAATTGCATATACTAAAATTTTGTTGCTCAAGGCCTCCAATTTTGTTATAATAAAGGAGATGCTATGCAAGAGATCATTCTAAATGTCATGTCTGAGTTGTTCAAGAAAAAATCTATGAAGATCACATTAGGGCAACAACCTTACAAATACTCACCCTTGTTGATAGGGGAAGTAATTAGATTGTTCGGATCAAAGAAGTAACAACACTATGCTCAACTTTACTTCTTCTGGAACTACTGCAGCAACTCCAACACGAGAGTTCTGTCAGTTCAACTGACTTCAGCTGGATATTTCCAAGAATGTCTTTTCTCATCTTCACAACTTTAGTTTAGTTTCCTTTGGCATGAGTCTCCTTGTAAACCCATGTCAAATCTTTTTGATTGGAGTCTTTAACTATCATTACTATTTGACCAAAACACTTTCAATGACAATGCATAGCACAATGAGCAAATACTGGATAAACACACAAATCCATACATATGCCTTCTTTTTATATTTAGAAGATGTTGGTCATTAAGATGAAAACCATGAATTCGTAGATATGCTTTCTTTTTGTATTTAGATGATGTTGGTCTTTAAGATGAAAGAAAGGAAAAAATAAACCTTTTCAATTTTAGATGAGACACGTGAAGGAGTAAATGTTAAACTAGAATCTTGACGGGAATCACTAGAAGTGAAAGGTTTTAGACTGAGTAGAGTAAAGACAGAATATATGGAATTTAAGTTTAACAATAT
>JBBUKS010027031.1:0-11293 GCA_038050645.1 Hedychium gardnerianum
GCTCCGAACTAAGTAAAACCAACATTGTATTTCCTTTCCCGTTTGTCTCTTTTACATTTCCGCTGCGTACTTTAAGTTTCCGAAAGTTTTCAAAACCGCAAAAAAACTCAAGTTTTTTAAACACGTAATTCACCCCCCCCCTCTCACGTGCTTTCGATCCTACAGCTACTGCTACTCCTGCTCGTGCGCGTCTTGATCCTACAACGCCGGAAAGCTTACCGACAAGCACGCCCCATCTAAGATCCTTATTGTCGGTATACTACTCTGTTTATTACTGCATGAATTAAGGAGATAATAGTGTGTTGCTATTTTCCTCATTTTTTGTACGAGTTTGCTTTTTCTCTGAAAGCTTTCGGAGAGAAGAGCTTTTAGTGGATTAACCCAACGATACGATCCGAAGTGTCGTGGGTTCTTGGAGTAGGAGTCGGCTGGGCTCCGAATCAAGTAAAATCGAACGAGTAATTTTTCTTCTTATTATTCCGTTGCTAACACTTTAATTCGATTTTACGATTACAATAAAAAAAAAAGATTTCCGGACGAGATTCACACCCCCCTCTCTCTCGTCTTTCACGATCCAACACCTAATGCATGATTTATACAGAAAATCAAGCAACAATACAGGTAGGAGCACAATCAGTATATCAGTTACTGGATAGCTATAAGTCGAGCAACAGTTTTTTTACTTAGTTCTTGAAACTCACTATAATCAAAATCTCATCCAAAATGTAGTATGCTTATAATTTTTTTTATTCAGGCAATAAAAGGAATCATTCTACGGAAGTCCACGTGATTTATAAAATTATGATAATAATAATAATAATAATACAAAATTTCAAAAATAACATTACTTTGTAGTACAAGATATGTTGGTGTTGGTTTGTTTAAAAAGAGCATCAACGTTGGTGTTATTTTTAAAAAATCAGCATTAACGTGGTGCTGTCTTGAAAAAAAATATCACCATGTTGGTGCTGTAATTTTAATCACGATTAATTAAAGATAAATTATATAATTTTTATAAATATATAAATTAAATGTATTGAGATGGATTAATTCAAATTTAATTATGTTTATATCTTATTGTTAAGGTAAACTAACTCTATTAAATCCATTAGCTTAATCAACCCAACCTAATCAATCTAAATAGATCAATTTAATCAACTATAATAAAACAATTGAATTAACCAGAGTAACTCTCATTCGATAAAGTTGAATGACCCATTTAGACCAAATGTATTGTAGAAAATAAAAGCTCAATAAATCCAAAGCAATAAAAAATCCCTAACCATTGAATAACACGTATACACATAGAATTTAAAATTATAACTTCTATGTCTTTCTATCAATGAACTATAAAATGAATCATGATACATGGTGAAAAATCAACTACAATGTTGGTGCTATTTTTTTTCAAAACAGCACCAACGTGGTGGTGTTATGTTCAAAATAGCACCATGTTGGTGCTGTTTTGAAAAAACTAGTACCATCATTCCATTAATCTTATAATCATGTGGATTTATCATTACTCGAGCTTTCCCACTGTGAAATACATCTTATGTGATCCAACTATATCATTTTCATCTACATGATCAAAATTTAATAGAAAGATTGAAGTTCAACTTTAAAGTAGTGTATAGGGGAATAAAACTTATAATAGAATTTAGAAGGATTGAAGTTAAACTTTAAATTATGTTACAGAAGAATAAAACTTATAGCAGAAATAGAAGGATTAAAGTTCAACTATAAACTATAGTATAGAGGAATAAAACTAATAGCAGAAATAGAAGAATTATCAAATTTTGTAGCTACAGATATTTAAGGGAGCGACAGTAGCAAGGAAGGGAACGAGCGGCGACAAAGAAGGATCCCGAGAGAGATGGTGTGGGAACGAGTGGCGGCAGCCAGGGATGCAGGGAGAGACTGCGGCGGTCGGCGATGGGCAGTAGCGAGGAAGGGAACAAGCGATGACAGCGAGGGATCCCCAGAGAGATAGTGTGAGAACGAGCGACGGCGGCCAGGGATGCAGGGAGAGGCGACGACAACCGGTGATGGATTTAGGGTTTAGGGAACCAGGGGAAAGAGAGGAGAGGAAGAGAGGCGACGAGATTTGAAATTTTTTGGGAAAAAATATGAAAAATCGGAGTCAAAAAAAGTCCGCGCGAAAGAAGAGAGAAGGAAGAGACGGATTAAATTTTTTTGATTTTTACCACGTCAGGTGCCCACATAGGCTGTCGTCGCTCATGGTCGCCCATATAAGGGTATGCAGGATATCAAAATTGTATATATATATATAGTGCAGTAATAACCTACACACCCGTTCCGTGGGCGACATGAGCGACCCTCACAGAATATAGGCGCCTGAATCATTTTTTTAATTTTTTTTTTTAAGCAACCATCTATGCTAATGAAACTTTATCTTTAAGATTTAGAGGTTGAATTATAATATTAAACACACAAACAATTTTAAATTAAAAAAATTCAAAAATTTGTTTTAGATGTGCATGGGATGTATAGAATAAAATATACAGATTATTAAAATTCTCTCTCTTTATTTATATATATATATATATATATTTAAAGAATTATCTCAGCTCTAAATAACTTTTTTAATGATCTCTCCTAAATATATTATATTAAAAATATAAAAATTTACTATTCTCTTCCCTGTAAAAAAAAAATCTCTCTATGACATTTTGTTTTTTTAGACTCTACAAGCTCAAAACACACATCTTTATTTCAAATAATTTCCACATACATTACTAATTTAAAAAAATGCTTAAATCACACATCTTTATTTCAAATAATTTACACCTACATTACTAATTTAAAAAAATAAATTTAAAATTTTACCAAATCACGTCCATAATAATTTTAAAAAACTTCAAATCACGTCCATAATAGTTTAAAAAAACTTCAAATCACGACCATGATAGTTGAAAAAAACTTCAAATCACGTCCATGATAGTTGAAAAAAACTTCAAATCTCACATCCGTAATAGTTGAAAAAAAAATCTTCAGGTTTTTTTTGATAATCTCTTAAAAATCTTGAATGTCCTACGATGATACTCTTTTAGTATGAATTTTAAATTTTTAAAGCCGTCAAATAATTTTGTTCAAAGTATTTAATGATCTTAAAATTATGAAAAAAATAACATACGCACATCAGGAGAATTATTATAGATAATAATGCTAATTTAATATTAAAATTGCCAGACTTAATATGAATCTGAAACATTTAGAGGCTTAGAGCCACTAAACTAACTTATAGTTAAAGGTATTTGACAATCTGTACAAATTCAAAGAACCATCAATAGTGCAATGATATTTATTTGATATAAATTTTTAAAGATGTAAATCACTCTTGGCAAAAATAAAATAAAATTGATGATCTTGTATGCCTCAAAATTATTTTTAAAAAATGACATATTGATTCAATAAATCATTATAGATGCAATGATGCCCATTTAATAAATCTACAAATTAGAAGTGCCATGGGTCAAAAGTGAAATGATCCTATAACTTTCAAAATTAAGAAGAAAAATAAATAGACAAACATGGAACTACTAAAGGTGCAATGATGCCTATTTGGCATGAAGCTAAAACCTATCAAACACTTTTCTATAAAAAAAAATTGACGACCAATAATTGACTGAAATATGGTTGAGCGAAAACATATCGGTCTAAGTAAGTTGAGCAGAGAAGTATTTAGTAAATAAATAATAAATATAACAATATGATAAGTTTTTACTTTTGAGTATTCTAGTTAAATGTGCCTTCCATACATTGCTGAGAAGATAAACATTGTTCACAAACTGTTTTACATATATTTGATAATCAATTTCACAATTGTCCATATTTTCGTTGCTGCTGCTGCCTAAATGATGGCAAGATGCAGCAAGGAAGAAAATAAAATAATTAAAGTATTGAAAAAACTTTAGCGATGCCGTGATTTTATACCAACACTTTGTGTGAACAAATCTCATTAAATTCCCAACAGTTCTGGTCCAGCAATTCTTTTACGTTGACCCTTTAAAAGTTAAAAAGATGATTATATTTATCTTAAATATTTTTCATATTTCATTTTAAAATTATATAAAAAGAAATAAATTACAAAATTAATTTATAACCGACCGTCAAGTGACAAAAAAAATCCCAAGAGCATACGTCCATCGGAAATTGATCTCTATTTTATTATAATAAATCTATCATTTATTAATTAACTGCACACCCGTGAGACTATGTGACACTTCATGAGCTGATACTGAATACACATTGTCACTCCATATCAATGACAAAGCTAGAATCATAAAGTAATACAAGGTTCGATAAGTACCAATAGATGTCAACTATCTTTCATATAGAAACACAAAGATAACTACCAATGCCATACTAGACGTCAACTTTGTTCTTACAAAAAAGAAATACAAGGATAGATAATTACCAATGCTATACTAGACTCTGTAAATCTTGCATCAAGTCATTTTCCTCTAAAATAACAAATTTATTCCTATATATTTCTAATTAGGCTTGATCAAACAGTAAAAGAATAGATTGGTATGTGAGTCAGTTCTCAAATAACTTGCTAGATCACCTTCTTAAGACCACTTACTAGGAGTGCCAAAATTAGCTTCGAATGGGTGATGAAATATTCATAAAAATAGCTCAAGGGGCTCTAGAAGGAATTCCTGGCAAACCCTATGATGCTAGATAGTATTGATAACATTATGAGGGAAATTGATTGCTGAAATGATAATACTGATACAACATAATTACAACTTAACAACCTCAATGTACAGCAACAAAAACAATAATATGCATGTCCTAACTGTGGAGTCAACTACGTGAACTTGTATCTGCTATTAAGCTCTATGTAAAGTAATATCATCACTTAGGTCATTTAGACTTTCTAATTCTATTAAGCAAATTCTTTGTCAACCAACAAGTGAACGCTTTTATGTGATTGAATATATTCATTAAGACAAGAGACATAAGAAAAAGAAAATCATTAATATTGCAGAACTGTAGTAAAGAAAAAAGGACAAAAGTCATGGATTCATGTAAAAATCTTCAATAGATTGAAGGACATAACCTGCAATTTGACCCATGCGAATTATCAAGTGATTGACCACATGCCCTCTACTTGCAGGTCTGTTTCATGCAATCAAAAGCAGACAACATCATTGCTCCAGCTTTTCTATCAAGTATGCCCCATAAGAAATAGTTACTTCATAAGCATATGGAACCTGATCTTATATAATGAAAGTAAAAGAAATTTAAATGATTCAGACACAAGCATGTTCGTAAGTATTAAATTGTTTTAAATAGTAGCTACAAAGCAAATAAAAAGAAGAGGGTTGGTAGACCTATTAATATCATAAGATCGATGGAACATGGTTTTGGAACTTTTGGATATCAAGGTACCATAACCCAAAGTTGTTCACAAAAATATCAAGAGAACATCCCATAGATATGATTCACCTTTCTGCAGATAATCTAACAAAAATAACACAATTGAGTTTAACATACAAGCACTAGACATGTGTAGGATATTTTATTTAACCATCGTAGCTATATACAACAACAACAACCAAGCCTTATCCCACTATGTGGGTCGGCTAAACCATCCTAGCTATATACTTAATCAAATTCACTCTCGTGTAAATCATTAATATTCTACTATTCTGCATCTCTGCTAGAGTTTTTTCAACTTTCTACTGAGAACATGATGAAAAGGATAGTGGAAATCAGTTTCATTGGATGGCAAAGTGTCTGTATTCACCATGTAAGAACTATTTTCAACTTGTGCCAACCAAGTTTTTTTTTTTTTTGCCTGGATTCTTTGGCTGCATGAATAAAAACATCCATGAGATGAGGAACTAACCTTCAGCTAAGTTTGTGAAAATCGCATAGTTAGGTGAGTTAGGGGATAGCTTCAGAAGCTCTCTCAGACAAGTAGAAGCAACTAGATTCTGAGAATATCCAATCTGTAATCAGAAGGATAGCTATTTTCCAATATAGTGCGATCATTTTAGCAATGAGACAGCAGCCCAATGATTCTTTTGGGGAGCAATAAGTACAACCTTCACAATTGAGCAGAGGAGTACCTATGAGACCTAGATTTATAACGAGATTAGCCTATCCCTTAATGTCTTCTAACATGAAACTGGAAGGAGTAAAGGTATCAGACTACACTAATCGTCTAATCCACAAAAACAATTATGTTTTTCATGATTCCATACTATATACTCGTTGTAGTCATTGCATATATGTCACGTGAGCTGTAATGACAAGTTGTTGCAGTAAATTTGGCTAGCTAGATCAAAGAGAATTTTGGAAATAAATTGTTTAATTCAGATTGAAAAGTTATAAGTGAATCTTTGATCTTCGCAATTGCAAACACAAATCAGCTTAAATCAAACAGACCAAAAAACCAAACTAAATTGCACTTATCTTTATGAGCCAGGCTTCTAGCAATTCATAGTAGCAAAAGTACAGAGTAGGAAGGCCTGCATCACTACAAATGTCACGCCATAAAACAGAAAATAACCACAGATTTGGCATGACCTTCAGGGACTTCTGGAGACATCATACAGAAGCATTTTGCTGTTTCTGGATCAATTTACACAATTCATTTATGTGCTTAAAAAAACATTATGATAGTTCCATTTGCATGCAATTCTTAGTTGTAAATCAAAATTACAGTTGATTATAATAGACAAACTATAAGAAACAGGTCATTAGTGCAGCAAGAAAAAAAAATATCTGTATTTTTTGTAAACACGGCACAATAAATACACTGTTCATGGGTGTCAATCACCTGTGTACAGCTCCAATCACTTTAACAACTAAGAATGCAATAACAATGCTGCCAAAGAACTCGAAGAGAGGTTATGACTATTGTTGACAAACAAAACTCAATTCTGTAATTGACCAGTGTAGAATATTGTTAAGATCCATCATTTGATGCTGAGAATACCTTGGCTCGATCGGCTTCAATCATTGACTTGATATAGAATTCACCTGCCTTATATGATGATCGGACCATGGGACCAGATGCAACATAACGGAATCCCTGCCAAGGCAACATAGCACATTGAGTTGGAAGAAAATGTAGTGTAGATAGAATAAGAGTAGAAAATATTGTTAATATAATGCTAATTAGCAATCAAGGAGACTATCATTTTGTGAAACTCTACCATTTCCACACCAAGAGATCGATACTTTTCGAAAGCTTCTGGCGTAACATATTCAGAGACGGCCATATGCCTTTTTGAGGGCCTCATGTACTGACCAAATGTCATGACATCCACTCCAGCTGCCCTAACTTTCTCCATCGTGTTGATTACTTGATCGGGTGTTTCACCACATCCTAACATAATGGATGTCTTTGTTAGTGTGCCAGGAGGGGCATATTCTTTTGCCATTTTAAGGACATCAATTGATTGTTTGAAGTTAGCACGATGGTCTCTGACCACACTCTGCAGCTCTTCAACTGTCTCAATGTTGTGAGCGAAAACATCCAGGCCAGATTTAGAAACTTTCTCCACACAGTTTGGATCTCCTCGAAAATCAGGAACTGGGGCGCACATATTATTAGTTGCAAAATAGCATACTAAGTTAAATGTACTGCATGGTAGCAACCAAAATGCTAAAAACAAACAATTAATAGCCCATACCCAATGCTTCTACTAGAATATTGGGTTTCAATGCCTTCAACTTTTGTACAGTTTCAGTGAAATGACCACTTCCTTGATCAGGCAAGTCATCTCGATCAACGCTAGTGAGTACCACATAGTCCAAACCCCACGAAACAATTGCTTCAGCAACATTGGAAGGTTCATTTGGGTCAGGTGGTGGAGGTGTCCGTGATGTCTTAACATTACAAAACCTGAAAACACAACAAAATATAGAATTGGCACCACACCTTGAAATAAACACATTGATACATAGCTTTGGTGCAAACCACATGACAAAACAAACATTGAGGTTAAGCATAGCTATATTTAACATCGTAGACTATGTTGCAATAAAATTAGACTCAAATAAAATCATCAACCAAAGTTGCAGATGAATTTCACATCAATCACCAAGAGTTTGGACAAATAACTCATTGAGTTACTCATTGCAATTAGCTTTAAATGAAATGGTGAAATGTTAGTTAACATGTAAACTGAACACCAATGATGGGTGTGCAGATAATGAATTTTGCATATCTATGTGTATGCTAAAGGTATCTAAACTAGATGTAGAAAAAGGGAAAACATTTTCATTTCACTTTTAAAACTTGTCTTCCTTTTGTCTATTATAACTTATCCGCTTGGACACTGTTGCCCATCTCAGGATCCTGACATGCTCAGCATATGCACATACATGGAAGGAGAAGGTGTTCATGGAATAATACTCTAATAGATGAGAAAAAACTGAGCTTGCTACGGTTTTGGCATGGTGCATATGGTTTCACAAAAACACAATTGTTTTCATAAGTATCTCACCTCACATTCAGAACTCTCTATATGATGTAATTTGGTTGAACTCTTTACTAGATCCTCATAGATTAATGGCTGGTATTTTTCTTCTTTTTTTCACTTTTGGCGGTCAGAAGTATTATCAAAAGAAATAGAGCAGGACGTAAACTGAAATTTTGCCAATAGAACAGAGCGTGAATAGAAAATTCAAGCATACTTCATTTTCAAAAATAGAAAGAAGAGAAACGAGGGACAAATATATAAGAACCAGACCTGCAGCCGCGTGTACAAGTATCCCCAAGGATCATGATGGTGGCAGTGGCGGTTCCTGTCTCGCCACCGGACCAGCACTCCCCCAGGTTGGGGCACCTGGCCTCCTCGCATACCGTGTGTAACTTGAGCTCCCGGAGCTTGGCCTTGATGGCGGCGTACTTAGTACCCCCGGGAATGGTCTCTTTCATCCATTTAGGCTTGGGAAGCGGGCGCTTCTTTGTCCCTACCTCGACGGAATAGACAAAATCGGAGAGAGAAGGGGATTCCTCCGCCAGCCGACGCCGGAACTCAGCGAGCGTCCCGGCGGACGGCGGGGGTTGGTGGGAAGGTAAGGTTTGGATCGAAGGATCAGAGGCGGAGGAAGAATGAAGCCGGAAGCCTCGGAAACCAGTGACAGATCGTGCGGCGATGTTGCCGAAGAGACGGCCGAGTCGCCGCTGCATCACCCCCCCTTTTCTTCTCGATTTCGATCGGGAAAAGGGAATGGCAGCAATTTAGATAACGTAACAGCAGGCCATGGGCCGGGCCGGTCAGGCCCGTAAACTTTCAGCGGGCCACGCAGGATTTTGATAGAGTTTGTACCCAACGTAGGCAATCGATTCCAACATTGCAGACTACCAAAAAAACAAATCATATCACTTTTCGATTCAGCCAAATGCTAACTAAACAGAGAAGATGCTAATAGAATCGCAATGAAAGTTTCTATAACAACAAATACAAAAGAAAAAGAACAAAAGCAACAAACTGTGTAGTTGCTGGTGGTGCTCACTCGAGCCCCTCCTTTTCTTCTCTCCTTGGAGCTGCGGCGGCGCCGGTCTCCTACGTGTCAAAGGATGTCATTGGCGTGATTGACGTGACCCCTCATGAGTGACATTATTCCTCCAATGATCAAGTCAACTCGGAGCTGAAGGAAGAAGGCCGGTGAGAGCACAATCAAGAAGACAGAAGAGTAATTAGAAGGAAAAGAATGACCTCTACGTGCGAGAAGATCATATCTTCATTTATCATGATCAAACCTTATATAGCCAACGAGAAAGAGTCTCCATATAAACTGTTATGCGGGACCTACAAAATTGTTGCACGAGTCACGTAAATGACCGCACGAGTGAAGCGTCATGAGCCAGTTGTCCACTCGAAGTGAGGAAGGGCGCAAGGGGCGGCAACAATTGAGCCGTACATCTAGCACCGTCAGTTCATTAGCCAAGTGTCGCCTTAGACGTAAGCTGTCTCGCTAAGATAGTAGTAGGAAGTATCAGAAGTTGAGATAGAAGAAGACCCACTAAGAAGTAAATTCTTCCTCATCTAGGGATTGTTGTAGCCGAGTGGACCGAAAAGGTCAGGGCTTAATGGGATCCTTAGAGGACATCGAACCCTGCTTGCAGAGCTCCAATATTGCTAATCCGAAAGAGCTTCACTAAAAGTACACACTAAGAGATAGGGGAATGCACAGCTACCCCTTCAGATAAAATATACACAATTTTCACTCTTTCTGGATTTATGTTGAGGGCGTGTCATACATGAAAAAGCATAGAAAGAAGAAGATTGGGAACGAGTTTAGGATTTGCGTCTTACACGGTTACCTTGGTCCAGATAATTCAACTGGACCAAGGTTGTCGGTGGTGTCTAGTATCCACTCACTATTGAGATGGCGGGGGGTCATCTCCTCCAGTCTTACCACTTCAACCTTTTGCCGCTCCTCCCATCTCTCGGCAAGACCATCACCTTCGAGCATCCTCACCACCTCTGACATTTTTGGGCGTTCCATTGGGGAGCCCTGAGTGCATAACAATGCTACTTGTATGAGAGACTCCACTTCAGACTCGATGTAATCATTTTGCAGATCCGGATCGACCAGCATTTCCAGCTTTTTCTCTTTGAGCAATCCTTTTACCTGAGGAAAATAGTGTGAGGGTTAGTAGAACTAGATGCACTTAATCCCTTGTATATCAGGAAACTAGAAGGGAGCTTTCTCATCGTCATCGGTGTGGCTTGTCCTCTCGAATACAGACCCAAACATCAAAGAGGATTTTATAGTCCATGCACAGATAATCAGAAAATGATTCTTGATTCCAAGCAACAAAGAACCAAATACAAACTGAAACTTCCTACAACTTAACACCCTTATTTTTTTATTTCTAAATTTTTTTTTCTTTTTTTTTTAAAAATAAACATGCCACAAAATAATTAAAATTTCTTAATATAAATAACTCAATACCAAAATCATGCAATCCCAACAAAATCAAATAAGAATCCAATATGAACATCATAAAGGTAAATAAATATCAAAATAATCAAAGTGTGTAACCAACTAATAAAGAAATTTAAATCATCTAACAAAACAATACCCTCTCAACTCAGTAAAGAAAATCCAACGTCCTAAGGAAGAAAATTAACATAAACTAGAAATAGGTCATCGGGTGTGCACTGCCTGATGCGAGCTAGCTCATCCATCAATCCCCTTCGTCTCCTCATTACCTGCATCATATGGATCTAGTGAGTCTAAAGACCCAGCAAGTTCAACATTTATAACAATAAATAAATAAATAAATATACATTCA
>JBBUKS010027041.1:0-11293 GCA_038050645.1 Hedychium gardnerianum
CTGTTATTTAGGTAATCAGTAGAATCAATGATTTCATACCACATTTTGAAGAGAAAAAATATTTTAAAGTAAAAGTGATATATATTTTTTTGTAAATTTATGACGACAGCTGTACTTCACGTAGAGACAAAATTAATATACCCAACTTGTAGCATTATTTGACCAAATACAAATCAAGTCCGGTGCATTTATAATGTTTTGGACCAACCAAAAGACTCGTTAAAAATGTTTCCCTTGATGAACATCTCCTTCTTCGCTCAATATTCAGTTGCAATTTTCAATATCGATATAAATAATGCAGTGAAAATTAGTGGTCATTTATTTAGGAGAGAAAGAATTTAAATATCTTCATATTAATATTAATATAATATTATTTATTTTAAATTTAAATTTTTTGATAAAAGATCTAGATGTTTTTTCCTTATAAATTTATCGTATTTCCCATATATTTTCAACGTAAAACTTTATTTACAACCTTTCAAATTCATCCAGACTTCATGCCCCTCTGTCCACCTGACCTATTAAGACTTCCTTGCCTAGTCGCAATTAGGACTTCTCTACCTAGTGTCATCCTCTTGATTCGGACACGAGAACCCCCTACTTCCTTTATTTGAAGTCAATATTCTACTCACATACACGGGAGACCCTACTTCATTTATTTGAGGTCAATATTCTACTTACATAGTTCGATTAAATCATAGCTCTTGTACACAATCGACGGTTAGACCTTCTAGCAGTGTAGGACCGAAGAAATTTAGATATCTCCATAATAATATGATAAAAATATTTTTTTTAATAAATTCATGATTTTTTTATTTATTTTTAATATGAAACTTTGTTTATAACTCTACAAACCCAACAATTTACAATTAGAATCTCAAAACAGTTGACTTCCATAATAGCTACTAATCTAGTGCAGCAAAATAAATCACATAATTAGCTGACGTACGGTGACCTAACAAGTTCACTTTATTATATATCATAAATATTGACATGAACTGTAGGGCTTATGCAGATGCCATTGCTCTCTAAATAAAGCCTCCATTCTCAATTCTAAATTACTTTTTAAATATGTAAATTTGTCCTTAAAAAACTTCCATGATTGCACCTTTATGGCTCGTGATGGCCATTCCCCACCAACCTAAACACTAAAACAAAAATACTAACCACCACCACCACATCGATCTAATAATGCATGCTTTCAACCTTATAGAGACTGTCGGTGATTAATCACACTAATCTACCTATTTGACCTCTTTGATGTGATCTTAAACTTGGCATTTCAAACAAGACTGAGCAATAATTACGTGATTAATTAATTGGTTTTTAATACTCAGTAGTTGTGATTATACTATCAATTAAAATGACTTTTTATTCTCACTCTCTTGTTTTTTTTTCAGATAAAAATGATTTGGTGGTTAAAACGTGAGCTTCAATGATTTGGGTGAGCACAAAGAAGAGCCCAACGAATAATGTGCGTGCTCATGGCGTTCAGAAGTTTCCTTTGTGTGTTTTCTTTTGGCTTACCTGCAACAATGACATGGCAGCAGTGTATTATACTTAATATGATATTAATTTTATAATTAATTAAAGATTAAGTTGCAAATGTTCTCTGGAGAATCTTTAATTTAATTAACCAGTGTTAGTTTAGAGGGACGTAGACTCACTGCACGTGCTTCGGTGATTCTCTATTATTATTATTATTATTTATTATTATTATTAGGGAATTTTAGTTTTGCGCCCCTAGAATTTGCCAATTTGATATTTAAATTCTCAGTTTAAAAGTACTTAAAGCGGAACGGAACTTTTTGAGTATAAATGGATTTTTTATTAAATTTGGGTATCAAAATGAAAAGGCTGCTCATCGCTCATTAACGCACACATCTACCGGTTCATCCCCGACGATGGCGGCGATGTCGCCTCCAGTGGCCTCCCGCATCCGGAGGGCACTCCACGTTCCTTTCTTTCCACTCTCTCCGGCTGAGCCTCCTGCAGGCTTTCCGGGCGACCCAATTTCCACCACCCCTTTCTTCCCTTCCTACTCCTCGCCGCCGCCGCCGCCGCCGCCGCTGGCGGCGGAGGGAGCGAACGGGTCGTCGCAGCCAACATTCCCCGCCAATATTTCTTCACTTACCTTCCCTGGCTCACGCTCTGCCCCTCGCTCTCGACATAGCTCCGGTGCCGTTGCGGCCGCCGTCGTTCTCCCACTGCTCGCCCTCGGCATCCTCGCTGCTGTTGCCGCCGCGTTCTTCTTGCGCCGCCGCAGGCGTCGATTCCCTGGCAGCCGGTACTCGGATAAGCATGAGACTCGCTCCGTATCGGACCGTCTGTTCCCAGAGGACTCCGCCGCTTCCGATGGCGGCGCTCCCAATTTATCTCCCTCCGCCGCTGCGTCCTCCGATTTTATGTACCTTGGTACATTTGCTGACGCCGTTCGTGGCGGTTCGGTCCATGATGGGGACCGCTCGATCGCGGATCCGGTGGGCGGATCACCGAACGGGAATCTAGCGTCGCCGGAGCTTCGGCCACTCCCGCCTCTGCAGCGCCATTTTCGCCATATTTATGAGAATGAGACCATGGGGAGCTCGGAGGAGGAGTTTTATTCACCGATGTTGTCATCAGTAGGGAAGGGGAGCTCCGAGAGGGTGGTGGGTGGGCGGATGTCGGATTCCCGGCGGACGTTTTCATCGACCGTAGAGAAATACGAATCCCAGGGCTTGACGATGAGCACTCCATCTTATCCATCGTCGACCGTGGCCTCGTCTCCTCAGTCGTCACCTGCAGTTTCGGTGGCGCGCGTCGGATCAAGTCCTGGTCATCAAAATGGCGGATCCTTGAAGTCCAGATCTGAATGGAGTGTAAACGAAAGCACCGAATTCGAAGCCCCGCCGCCGCCGCCGCCTCCTCCACCACCTCTCCTACGACCTCTAACACCGTCTCCTCCAAAACGGAAACCGCCTTCGCCTTCACCGCCTTCTTCCCCAGTGGAGAAACAATCTAAAGCAAATGTCAAAATTCGTGATCTGACAACACCAAATTTGATGTCTCCGACGAGAAATCGTGATTTCTCTCATAATCCAGCTATTGTGATTACTCCGCCTGGACCGAGACAGACACAAGCGCCACCGCCGCCGCCGCCACCACCTCCCCCGCCACCACCTCCCCCGCCGCCGCCAGTTGGGTACTGGGAGAGTCAGGTTCGGAAGCCGAAGGCGACACATCCGCCGTTCCTTGCGAAGTCAAAACCAGCTGAGGTAGCAATCTCAACGATGGTTTACCCTACAGATCCAAGGGGGGAGTCTGAGGCCATGGAGAAGAACCAGGACATCCCTCGCCCAAAGCTGAAACCTTTGCACTGGGATAAAGTCCAGGCGAGCTCGAATCGAGAAATGGTGTGGGATCAGTTGAAATCCAGCTCCTTCCAGTGAGACTCGTTGACATCTATGAATTGGATTTCCCTCTATTTCCTGAAGAGTAAAATTGTTCTTTTTCTCGACGAATTGACAGGGTAAATGAAGAGATGATAGAGACTTTGTTTGTTTCTAAAGCAACCAATCCTGCACCAAGAGAGACCAACTGGCGGCAGGTTCTTCCTCCAATTCAAGACAACAAGGTGCTCGATCTAAAGAAATCCCAAAACATTGCAATTTTACTGAGGGCATTGAATGTGACGAAGGAGGAAGTCTGCGATTCCCTTCTCGAAGGTGAGATTTTAACACTCAAATTCAACTCTCTTTTTTCTGGAGTGGAGCAATAGAATTAAGTATATGGTGTCGGATTCATCTCCCATCATTATCTAGGAATTCCTCACAATTATTTGTCTCCCTTGAGTGTTAGTATTATTTAGAGAAAACATCACTTGTTCATCCCACTACATCCTGTTCAAGGACAAGGGTAAAACTAGTGTTTTTTTTTTCAGATGCAGTACTTCTTCATTTGACACTCTGCCTTGTCCAAAATGATAAATAAATATCCATCCATCATAGATGGAATCAGTCAGGGTGTTTAAGAGGACACAAACCAGAATTATGAGCTGCCAAATATTGCTCAGTGTTTCCTCATGGTTTGTGATCATTAGCTCATACTAATCTATGCCCGTGATTTTCAAGTTGGCATACTTTCATGCCAAATAGGAGGCCCAAAAGTAATCTTAGAAGTGTGTTTTTAATGATGAGCTGCATCTGATATAGATATCATCTCTGTGGCCTTAATACAGTTCTCTTCCCATCAATTAGCCATTGCCCAACCAACTTTGCAGAAATTTCTAGGTTGGTGAATTGGTAGATACATTGAGAAACAATACCCAATTTGACATAGGGAAGACACTAAAATAGGCTATTTTTTCTAAGTGACTAACTCTAACTATGATTTCAAATAGAAAAAGGCTTGAATAAATTTCATATGCAGCAGTCTGTTATCTTCGCCGGTGGTTTCTAATCATTATTGCTGAAAGCAGGTAATGCTGACAGCTTAGGAACTGAACTGCTGGAGACCTTGCTAAAGATGGCTCCAAGCAAAGAGGAAGAACATAAATTGAAAGAACACAAAGATGATGCCCCAATCAAACTCGGTCTGCCAGAGAAATTTCTTAAAGCTGTGCTTGATGTGCCATTCGCATTTAAAAGAGTTGATGCCATGCTTTATATCGCTAATTTTGATTCAGAGGTCAATTTTCTAAAGAAGTCCTTTGAGACTCTTGAGGTAAATTACTATATACAGTTACAACTAGATCTATGCAATCTGCAAAACCTCGTTAGTAGTTTTTTCAAGTTTTTTTTAGTAATTTAATTTGTTGATCTTTCCTTCTCTATCAAGTAGGTTGTCGGTCATCATGTAGAAACAGCTACAACTAGTAAGGAACCAGTTCCTGTTACCTTGTCTCTGTAACTACCTAAATGAAGGCATTGATAAGAAGAGTAGGAAATATTGTTTGTATCAAAGTGGAGCACGTAAATTGTTGGAAAACCTTAGTGAATACTATAGTTGACCAATTTGTGCATATTAGTATAGTTTTTTTTTATTACTATTCTAGAACTTGCAACCTGAATTGATAATGTAACTTGCTTATATAATATCCCAATTTGATAATATGGTGAGTTATATACTAATAAAGGAACTTTATAAGCTTACATAATAGAGCTGCTATTAATTTGAAACATTTTGGTTCGAATCTCAAAAGTTAAATCTAAGTGGGATTGTGACAGCTTTTTACAGGACTGGCAATCCACAATCTGTTCATCAGTTCATGTGCTTCTAAATTTTAGTTGACAGTTAGTTTTTTAAATTCTTATTGCAGAACATTTTGTTTATTTGCTTACACGTTCATTTCCTTTACTTTCATATCCCTCAGGTAATATCCTTGAGGGAACATCAATATTTCAATTGCAGATGTTCAATTGAGTTATTTTAATTGCTATATCATTATTATACAAAAACAACTGAACTTACTTTGATCAAGGAATATTCAAATTCAGCCAATACAAGCCATTCTTAGCCTTTTCAACTTGGTTCTCAATTAACAGGCTGCCTGTGATGAACTGAGGAACAGCAGATTGTTTATGAAGCTCCTAGAGGCTGTTTTAAAGACCGGGAACCGCATGAATGTTGGTACAAATCGGGGTGATGCACATGCCTTCAAGCTTGACACATTGCTCAAGCTAGTCGACATCAAAGGCACAGATGGCAAGACCACACTTCTACACTTTGTTGTCCAAGAGATCATCAGATCAGAAGGATCCCGCCTTTCTACAACCAGCAATGGAGCTGTCAAAACACAATCTAACACTCTGCGAGATGATTTAGAGTGCAGGAAGGTTGGCCTCAAGGTTGTTTCTGCTTTAGGGGGTGAACTCAGCAATGTAAAGAAGGCAGCTGCAATGGACTCGGATATACTCAGCTGCTATGTATCAAAACTTGCCGGAGGAACTGCAAAGATCAACGAGGTGTTGAAATTGAACGAAGGACTTGGTTCCAAGGGCGATAGCCAGATATTTCATGATGCAATGGTTCAGTTCCTGAAGAGAGCAGAGGATGACCTCATAAGAGTGCAAGCTCAGGAGAGTGTGGCATTATCTCTAGTGAAGGAAATAACAGAGTACTTCCACGGAAACTCGACCAGAGAAGAGCCTCATCCTTTTAGGATCTTCATGGTGGTCAGAGATTTTCTAGCCATCCTTGAAAGAGTATGTAAGGATGTTGGAATGACCAATGAACGCACGATTGTCAGCTCAGCACGGCAGTTTCCGTTGCCGGTGAACCCAACTCTTCCACCTTTATTCCCCCGGTTTCATGCATTGAGACCTGAAGGCTCAGAGGATGAGAGTTCATTGTCACCATAACGAAGTACGTTCAGATGGAGCTCTTTTGCCAGTTTTACCGGTGGGAGCTCTGCAAGAATGATACTGACATCGACATTTTCATAGATGCCACATTGGTGGGAGCCTCGTGCACTCGTAGCACGAGAACAAGTCTTGCTTTAACAGCTCCAAAGCACAGTAGGGATGGAATTCATCCTGGTTTATGTATATTTATTTGTATTAGTAGAATATTGATGCAATATGGATTCTTCTCAAATATCATTTTGCTCATGTAATACATTGTGGCAAAAGGCGAAACGCTCGCCCCCAGTGCCCCCGCCAGTCCGTTCCAGGATCAACACGGAGGAGGTAAATCACGGGAGCTAATCTAGCCAGCCCGAACAGTGACTAGTGCATAAGGGGGGCTAGTCATTTTGCTCATGTAATACAGAAATGAGGGCAGAGGGAAAATAAGTGATTTTTTCCCCCATGGTTTACATCTGAAAGTTGCAATCATTCTTCTTTGAGATTCAAACTGAAATTTGAATTATTCAAGACCAAAAAAAAAAAAAAGCTATTTGATTTGTTTTGCCTGCGCATGCCAGAGCAAGTAAAGGGCAAGTACAATGAAAAATGATGCTTGAAAAAAATAAATAATATAATTTCATATATAATTTTCTATTTTTTTAATATTTTTCAACCAGGTAATTAAATTATTGTTCACTAGTGCTTGCAATTGCATGAACCTGATCCTTTTCCCTTATGCACTAGTTATTGTTTGGGTTGGCTAGACTAGCCCCCGTGATTTATCTCCTCCGTGTTGATCCTGGGACGAACTGACGGGGGCGCTGGGGCCGAACGTTTCGCCTTTTTGCCACAATGAACCTGATCCTTTTGTTGCCACTTAGAACAAGAAGACGACTCTGCTCATTTTGTCACGGCTACCATTGTGAATGCTTTGCTTGCAATATCAAGCAAAGCCAATGATATAATCTGATAGAGGAAAGTGAGGATGCACCGTTGAAGATGGAGGTGGCCGGAGGTGGAATCACCCTCGGTGATCTTGTGCTTTATGGTAGTGAGCATGATGTTGAGGTAAGAATGATAAGTAAGATCGGTGCACTCATCGGCGAGGGCGAAAAGGATGAATGATTTTGGGAGTTCGGATTGGGTTTAAATTTTTAAGGATAACGAGCTAGGGGACAACAAGTTATAGCTAGAGCACATGGGTTTTAAAGAATGTTTAGCTCCCACATGGGTTTTTTTTTCACTCTCTCTCAGTTTGGCATAAAAGAATGTTTATATAAGCGAGCGCAGCTCAGTTAATGTTTTTTAAACTTATTTAATTAATTATTGAATTTGATTATTGAATTTAATAATATAAATTTATTTATTTATTTTGAAAATGTTTTTATTTATTTAATATATTGATAAAAAATTTATTGATGAACGTTATCTACGAACATGTTCACAAACATTAATAAGTTGAGCATATGTGTTCAAGCTTGTTTATTTATGATTTTATTTGAAATTGTTGAAATCTAGAACCCTGATTGGTTGGCTAGCTTGAAAATTGATTGGAAGAAAACCTTGAATAAAGAAATGTCTGTAGGGCGACGGAACAAGAGAAACGAAGCGTTACTACTAAATAGACCAGAGGGTCTCGACGCAACCACTCTAATGCTCAAGTTAGTGAGATGGATGGAAAATAAGGAAGACAAATAATAATGGAGTGTTTTTTTTCTTTCTCGAAGAAGAGAACGTATCTGCACATGCGGGAGAGGGACCTTTTATAACACCTTTGTAATCCTTGTATTTAATTCAAAGATCACATCAGAATACGAGGAATATCTATTCACTGTATTCTTTCAATATTGTGTAGTCTCATCACTCATACCCTGTATTCACATAATAATACTGTCGCGTATACTTCTGACAATACCATACGCAACATTTATTGTGGTATAAACTCTTGAAGAAATGAGAAAATATCAAATGTGAGGGGGCACAATCCTACATTCAGAGGGAGCAAAGTCCTAGAGTCGGGGATATCCGACCGGATGAATATAAGAGAGTAGAGCCCTAGAGTCGAAAATATCCGACCGGATGAATATAAGGGAGCAGAGACCTGAAATCGGTGGGAGCAGAGCCCAAGATCGAAGTTGTCCGATCGACTGATATCCTCCAAATGTGCCAAAGGGGGTGCGTCAAGGACATTCATTGGGATCGATACCTTCTGATCAGCTTTGTCGCCTCTGATTAACCGATCATCTATTTACTCTGGTTGACCCATTTAAGGACTTTGACTTCCATGTCAGCCAGAAGCTTGACCTTTTGATCCCACGTGGAGGTCATCAATATCAACCGCATCACAAGTCTCCCCTTCAAGTCTAGTCGAAGGAGGCTCAAGCCTGACTGACTAGACATTGGTGTTATCTAGTCCGTCGATCGACTTACTTCTTAAGGCTGATGTCATTTTGATAAACTCGTCGTTGGTGCCTTGAAAATATGCGTGTCAGATGCCATAAATGTGAGGGGATACGCGTGATGGCGTATCAGAGCGATGATTAGCCTGGGAATTCGATCATAAATGTTGGCTTTTATATATCTGTCACGTGGCCTCGATCATACCGAGGTTGTTTACTCGAGGCGATTGTTGGGATTTTGTTAGATTGACTTTTTATTCGGATGGTTGTGGTGTTGATGCCGAGCGAACGATTGTAATGTTAGTGTCGAGCGAGTGGCTGTAATCTTGTTGTCGAGCGAGTGGTTGTAATGTTGGTACCGAGGGGGCGGCTGTAATGTTGGTGTCGAGCGGGTGACTGTAATGTTGGTGTCGGGCGGGTGGCTATAATGTTGGTATCGAGCGGGCAACTGTAATGTTAATGCCGAGCGGGTGACTGTAATGTTGGTGCCGAGCGAGTGACTGTAATGATGGTGCCGAGCGAGCAGCTCTAACTTTGATCCAAGCCATCCGGGGCGCCTTCAAGCCATCCGAGGCGCCTCCAGGCCATCTAGGGCACCTCTAAGCCATCCGGGGAGCCTCTAACCCGTCCGGGTGCCTCCAACTGCAGGTTCGACAAGGCAATCTTCCGGATACCATAACTCTTGACTTCTGACTCGGAATCAGGCTTTGTAAGTGGTCATACGTGCAGAATTTGAAGATTTACTTATATCCTTGCAATACAGAGTTAGAAAGATATATGCATAAATAATTTATTATTTATGACTTAGATCCTGTCTAATAATGACCCAGATCTAGTCACAGTCTCAACTTAGAGTTTCAAGTTGGACCAACGCCTAACATCCCTACTGAGATTTGGCCTCACTGGATTCACTCCTTCAGTTAGCTTACCTCACTTACCATTTACCCACTTCCTTTCTTGACTTCTCCCGATCCACCAGGGCTTCCTATCATAATCTTACATCTGGACTTCAGCCAGTCGTCTGGTCCTCCCTGACCTGATTGGACTTCCTACCAACTGTCTGGTCCCCTCTGACCCAGTTGGACTTCCTGTCAATCGTTTGGTCCTCCCTGACTCGATTGGACTTCGGCCTGGTATCTGGTCCTCTAGATCCGTCAAGTTAGTCAGTCTGCACACTTAACTCAAATGGTTAGATAATAACAGTCTAATTTTAATCTGTCGTCATACATCAAAACTCTAGGTTAAACTATTAGTGTAAATGACACCAACAATCTTCCTTTTTTTGATGTAATGACAACAAGGGTTAAAGTTAGAAAAATAAAAATCTCTTTTCTAGCTAAGTAAAATATTAACACACATGTATATTTAAAGATTAAGTTTGAATTTTAGTTTGTTTTGAATAAGCGGATTTTAAAAATCAAGACTCCCCCTCAACCTGACATATCCTTAAGAATCTTATTAACCACAAGGAAAACTACTTATGTGTCTTAAGGGTTGATTTAAATCAAAAGAACAGTTAAGATACATTTTTCAAAATAGTTGTCAAAGTATGACTTTTCAAAGTAAGTTTTCAAAATATTTTTTAAGATTTTTCAAATAATATTTAATAATTTCAAAAAAAAATTACAAAGATTTTTCAAATCCTTTTAAAGAATTTTCAAAATATTTTTTTAAAAAAATACAATTTTTTTTAAAAGTACCTCATTCTTAACCTAACACACTCTGGTTATCCTTGTTAATCACAAGCAAATCTACCTAAATGTCTAGGAGACTTTAGAATTTATGGTTGACCTAAGAATCTATGAACTAATTAGGTGTTGGTCAGTAATTTTTCAAAAATATATAAAATTTAAAAATATATACATGTAATATAGTTTTTAAATAATATTTTTTAATGTACTTTTTAAATCAGAAATGTATTAATTAGAATTTAATATATATTCTCCCCCTTAAGTTGACACTCCCACTCAACTTGTCATTAGGGTTTGAGTTTGTTTTAAGTTAGTTAACTTTCACAACAGAATTTTTAAATATTATTACATATAATTAAGTTAACAATTTGTTATTGAATTAATTAAGATAATTTGTTTTGATGATTAATTACTTAGTTAAATAAGATTATTTTTATGATTAATTAAAGGTTAATTAATTGATAAGATTATTTTGAATATTGTTTCAATAATTAATTTTAGATTCGGTAAATTATATTAATTAACTTATGTAAGTTTTTAATTTATTAGGATTTTGATTAAATAGTTTAAGTTTAGTTTATTAACTAGGTTTATTGATAAGTTTGTTAATTAGTTTAAGATAATTTTAAAATAATATAAAAGGTTTTGTAAAATAATTTTTTTTAAAAGGGTTTTTAAAATAATTTCTAAAAGGATTTTTTTTAAAAAAATTAAAATGATTTTTAAAATAAGTTTTTCACTTAGTTTTTAAAATAATTTTTAAACTAAGTTTTTTAAAATAGGTTTTAAAATAATTTTTTATTTTTTTTTATTTAATCAACGTATTTATTAACGTTTTGAATTAGGTTTTTAATTTAATTAACATTTTGTATTTAATTAA
>JBBUKS010027071.1:0-11290 GCA_038050645.1 Hedychium gardnerianum
TGTAAAAGTAGTCTTCTCCTGATCTTGAGGGTGTATAGGAATTTGATAAAACCCAGAATACCCATCCAAATAGCAGACATATGAGTTCTTGGTCAATCTTTCAAGCATTTGATCGATGAAGGAAAGGGGGAAATGATCATTTCTAGTCTCTTTGTTCAACTTTCGATAATCAATACACATTCTCCATTCGGTGACTATTCTAATTGGGATAAACTCATTATTTTCATTCTTAACCACTGTCATCCTTTCTTTCTTTGGAACTACATGCACTGGACCTCCCACGGACTATCCGAGATAGGGTAAATTATCTTCGCATCCAATAGTTTAAGCACTTCTTTCTTAACTACCTCTCTCATGTTAGGGTTTAGCTTTCTCTGATGTTCGACTAAGCATTTATGGTCATCCTGAAGCAGAATTCTATGGATGCAAAGCACCGGGCTAATTCCTTTAATGTCATCGATAGTATATTCAATTACCTTCCTATGTAAACTCAGTTCCCTGAATAATTTTCTTGTCTCTACTTCATTTAGGTTTGTATTGACAATCACTAGAAATGTATAATTCGGCCCAAGAAATTCATATCTAAGATTAGAAGGTAAAGGCTTGAGTTCTACCTTAGGTGGCCTAATTTCGGGCATAGTTGAGGTATGTTCCAACACCTTTATCTGCTCATATTCTAGAGTTATGTCATGAACTTCATCTAATATTTGTTCAATTTCTTCAAACTCATCATTTTGAAACTCAATCTTTCCATAAATTAAGTCTACCTCTTGAGGTTCTTCTAGAGCGTGTTGGAGTACTTTTTCAAGAACATCTCCTTCTTTCCATAAAGTTTCTTTGCAATTCCTATCAGAATATGTGTCAGTTGAAGTAGTCGATCCATTTATCATTTGGTTCAAGGATCTATTGTACCAAGATGGCAAGTTCTCTAATATGTCATCCTGTTGTTCCAAGTTTCAATATGACTCCTTGTTTTATACCTCAGGAATTTTTAGTGAGGGAGTCATCAAATTTTCTCCTGATCAATCGTTGATGTTCATTACCACCCTATCAATCAGATCATGTGCTACCTTCAGACTGCAGTTCATAAGAGTCTCCTGCAGCTAAATCCAATTGAGTCTTATTCAGGGATGACAACCCAATATAGAATATGTGGATGATCAACCATTCTTTCAATCCATGTTGTGTACATTTCTAGAGTAGGGTCAAATATATGTCCCATGCTTGGCACAATGACTCTTCATCTTCTTGCTTAAAGTTCATAATTTGATTTCTCAGATCAATTGTCTTTCTTGGGAAAAATACTTGTTCAAGAATTTTCGCTCTATTTCTTCCCAAGTGGTGATACTTTTAGGTGGCAAAGTGTTCAATCAAGTTATAGTTGTGTCTTTGAGGCTGAAGGGAAAGGCCAATAGCAAAATAGCATCTACGGAAACTCCTTTATATTTCAATGTACTATAATATCTGAAGAATTTCATGAGATGTAGATAAAGATTTTTAGCTTTTGACCCACTAAAATGAACCTCTTAAATTTTGGAAATAAATATCGGATTCAGCATAAAATTGTGAGCCTGAATTTGTCGAGGAACAATAGGACTCAATTCTCTTACAAATTTTGGAGCTGCATACTCTTTCAAAGGTCTGTGTACCATTATGAAGATTTTGTGTGAAGAGAAAGAAAGAATATAGAGTATGAAAGCAAGAAACAAAAATGATGCAAATTTTTTTGATTATGTATATATGAACAAAAAAATCACTATTCACAAGTAAATAAAATATAAATTTTATTAAAAAAAAAAAGATCTAGGCTAACTAAATTACTAGTCACTAATGTTAATCTCAAATAGTCCCCAGCAACGGTGCCAAAAACTCGTTACACTACCGCAAGTGTACAGTTACATCGTCAGTAATAAAAAGATATCGATCCCACATGGACTGTGGATTAATACACTAGTGAGTGTGCGAAGCTAATAGCTAGACTAATCAAAGTTGTGTGAAGGCTTGTAAGCTAGAGAGAGAGTGTGTGGGAGGTCTAGGTCGAAGAAGAGAGGGAAGTGAGTTGTGAAGGTTGGTTTCAAAAGTGATTCTGGGCTTTCAATTTCACTATGATGTTAGATAATGTCCCTATAATATGTTCATCTCCTAATTCTCCATACTACTCTTATGTAGCTATGATTAGTTCCTATGTCAAGGTCATGTAACTCTAGAAAGTGGGTAAGTGTCGATGTCCTTTGTCACTAAGGGCATAATAGTTCGGTTGAATGAGAATCCTTTGTCACTGAGGATCTCCCGATTATCCAGTCTAGTAGAAACCTTAACATAGAAGCATACACCCTAGATCTATATGCATCATTCACATACATATTTCGTCAAAATGCACAAGACACAACACATATAGCATAAAAGGTAACTGTTGGTGTAGTTTGCATTAATAGTCTAACCCTAGATTTTGATGATGACAAGTTAAAGTTAGACTGTTATTGTTTAACAAGTTGAGCTGAGTGTGCAGGGTTAACTAACTTGACGGATCTAGAGGGCCAGACACCAGGCTGAAGTTTAGATGTGTGATTCTGGCAAGAAGTCCAGCTGGGCCAGAGAAGACCAAATAGTTGGCAGGAAGTCTAGTCGGGTCAGGGAGGACTAGACGATTAGCTAAAGTTCGGATGTGCAATTCTAACAGGAAGACCTGGTGGGTCGGAGATCAGATGTCGAGGAGGTTACTCGGAAAATGGTAAGTAAGGTAAGAAACTGGAGGAGTAAATCCAGTGACGACGGGTCCCCAGAAGGGACTTAGGCACTGGTCCAACTTAGGTCCAAAGTGGAATCCTAAGTTGAGATCATGATTAAATCCTGATCGTGGTAAGATAGGATTTAATTCATACCTATCATGCATTGATTATATTTGCTAACTCTTTGTTACAGGTAGTTTATACTGACATATTTTGCAAAAGTTACAGCAAAAGTAAGCTTCGGATGAACGGTTCTCAGTGTGCTGGAGGCACCTCAGATGGATGGGGGCGCCTCAGCGCTGGAGGTGATGGAAGTGCCTCAGATGGTTGGGGGCGCCTCAATACTGGAAGCGCTGGAGACGCCTGGATGGCTGGGGGCGCCTCAGTGCTAGAGGCGCTGGAGGAGCCTCGGATGGATGGAGGCGCCTCAGCGCTTGGATAAATACTATTGACCCGCGGAGCTGATGGAGGCGCCCTGGAGTACTTGAAGGCACCGCGGAGTGGATAAGCAGCAGGTTATTTGAATTAGATTAGCCTCAATGGTGGTGCCTCAGAGCATTGGAGGTGCCCCAGAGCGTTGGAGGCACTCCGGAGCGTTGGAGGTGCCCCTAATGGGCTATAAGAGAGCATCTCGAGTAGCAACAAAAAACAACACTTTGATATGTTGTTACGACTTCAGACTGCTATCCCAGAGCTCCAAAACTATTGTACTTCAACCCTGCTGCATCGGACTGAAACTGAAATCATTTCTCTGCAGCATAATCCTCACCAACACATAAGCTCAATCATGTTTCATCTTCTGTGTTGGTAATATTTATTTTGTTAATTCATTTCTGTAATTGCATAGGGAAGTGTAAGGTTATTACACTTCCCTCATCTTGTATGTGATTGCTTTTCCAAAAGTTTCCCGGAAAAGGGTTTTAGTGGATTGCCCAACGATACGATTCGAATGATCGTGGGCCTTGGAGTAGGAGTCGGCGAAGGCTCCGAACCAAGTAAAATAAACATGTTCTTTTATTTTATTGTCTTCCGCTATGTACTTAAATTTTACGAATGATTTTAAAAACCGGGAAAAGAAAAGTTTTAAACATATGATTCACCCCCCTCTAACGTGTACTCGGTCCTACAGTAACATCTCATAGAATTAGGAAATTAACATATTCATAGTTCATACATCATCAATCACATCATAGATACTCCCTAACCCTATAATCCAAGAGATATACTCCATAAACAAGGAGAGAAAGTACAAAGACATGTAAAGGAACATTCTAGCCCTAATCTAGAGAGAAGAGGGAAGAAATGTTTAGCTGGTTGTCGTATTGGTCTTTGGGAGTGCTCTCCTTACTCGGATGATGAATGGATCAGAGAAAACCGCCTCGGATCGCTGGTGAAATCTTTGGGAATGAAGTGGTGTTGGACCTTGTGTTCTCCCTAGAAGGGAAGAACAACCCACCTTTGAGAAAGGGGTAAAATCTCCTTTTATAAGCATGGGTCAAGACCCTTATTTTTATGGCACATGGTCGTGCCTAAAAGGCACAGCCTGAGATTGTGGCTAGCTGGACTGGAGGCACGGACATGCTTGTGAAGAATGGCCTAGTGTTGAGGTGGCTCTGTTGGCTAGACACGATCGTGTTTGGGACACACGACCGTGCCTGGAGTTTTTCAAACAATGGCACACGGTCGTGTCTGAGACACACAGTCATACCTGGCCTTTCTTTAGAAGTGTCACACGGCTATGTCTGAGACACACGGTCATGGCTAAAGCTTCTCCTATTGCTGAGACACGGTCGTGCCTTGGGGGCATGGCCAGTGGCTTAGCCTTGCATGGGAGGCACGACCAGGTGTCTTGGCCCTGGCTGCTATGCTTTCTGCTTTGCTCTCCATTTAAGTTCTATTTTGCTTCGAAATGCATTCTGTCAATAAAAATAAAGAAAAAGCAGATCTTCGAACGATGTAGAGTAAAAAATATGATAACATAATAAAATGAGGTGTGATAATGTAGATCATGTATGTGAAGTAAAAAGCATGATAACATAATAAAATGTGGTGTGATAATATAGATCATGTCAATGAAATATAAGTAGATATATAATATAAAGTGTCTAAAAATACATATAATCTACGCACATCACATGGATACGGATAGAGGTGAGGCTTGACAACGTCGCTGATTGATGTCATTCTCACTCCATGTCATACGACATGTATATTTATTTATCATAAAAATTTATATTGTAGTTATGTCTTGCATGTGTGTATCCTATATACATGAGATGCATGTGATGTAATAAATTAGATTTATTATTTGTTTTTCGCTGTGCGTTTACAATACGTGTCCTTGCACGTATCCATCGGGCTCCCAAACAGTGGTATCAAAGATTGATCGTGGTTCGACATAATCATAAAATTATTTTACGAGTTGTAGTTGGTCATAAATTTAGATTTGAAAAGTTTCCTAATTTCTTAGGAAATTATAATTTTGAAAAGTTTTCTATTTTGTTAGAAAATTCAAAATTTTGGAAAGTTTTCTAATTTTTTAGAAAAAATTTAATTTTATAAATTTTCTGAAATAATTTAGGAAATTTCAATTTTTGAAAGATTCTGAATTAATTAAGAATATTTTAATTATATTTCCTAATTAAATTAGTTTTTCTTAATTGGGAATTTTTTTGAAGTAAATTATGTAATTGAATTTGGAAATTTGTTTCCTAATTTTATTAAGAAATCATGATTTATGGAAATCAGATTCATAATCATATTTTAATTCCAAATAAAATCTATGACAACTATGACATTAATTATGTTATGTCATGATTAGTTGCATTAATTATGTCATGTCATGTCATTTGCCATGATTAGACACATTAATTATGTCATGTCATGTAGATAGTTTACTTATTTGCATGGAAAGAGGATGAGACCTAAACCCCTTATAAAATAATTAAGGCCTACACCTTCCGTTAATATGGTTAGAACTAGAGTTTGATTTTTTTTAATTGGGTTGTTAGGCTTACTTCAAGCCCAACTTGAATTAGATATGTTTGAACCATTGACAAATGATCTCATGATTAACGAGCCAATTTTAACTTGAAGTGTTGATTTGTTTGACTCACTCCAAGGTCAATATGGATAGAGGTGAAGTTGGGTGATATGTATACGATGTATACATTTTAACGAGTTAACAACCCGATGTTTATGCGAATATCAATTAGTTGATAGCATAATGTGATAGTTATATATGTGATATATATAATTGGTATATGTGATACCTACAACTATAGCTAAGAATGGCTTGTTGGACTCACTACAAGGTTGTTCTTATTTATAGTGGACATCAACCCACTTAGAGAAAAACTTTGATCTCCTGAATTCAAAGTAAGGGCTCTTGAATTCGATAAACAAGTGAGATTCATATATATATATATGTAAATTTTTTACATTTACATAGTAAAACATCTCTCTCATGTTTGCTTAATTGTGTATTTCTAGGTTATTCGATTACGCACGACGTCTTTAAATTTGTGCTCGATTTTGGAAATGAACAAACTGACTAGGCCGAACTTCCTGGATTGATATCGAAATTTGAGAATCATTATCAAATCTAAAAAAAATAGCTTGTCTCCTTGAAGAACCTCTTCTCGATCCTCATGCAAATGATGCTACTGAAGACCAATGGTTGGTCTATTAAAAGCACAAGCCTGACTTTGATTTGGCCAGCTACATCATGCTAGCCTCGATGTATCCTGAACTACAAAAACAACATGAGTGTTACATCATCACAAGTGCACGGGTACATCCTCAGTAATATAAAAGATTATCGATCCCATAGGGACTGCGGACTAACGTACTAGTGAGTCTATGAAGCAAGTAGCTAGACTAATCGAATTGTTGGTGAAGGCTTGTGAACTTAAGAAAGAGAGAGGGAGAGAGAGTGTGAGAGGTCAAGGTCTAAGAAGAAGTGAATTTAAGAGAGTTGGGAAACTTGGTTTGGGAAGCGATTCTAGGATTTCGGTTTCACTATGATGCTAGATAATGTCCCTAAAATATGTTCATCTCCTTATTCTCCATACTTACACCTATGTAGCAAAGGATTAGTCTCTATTTCAAGGTCTTTTGACCTTAGAAGTGGGTAAGTATCGATGCCCTTTGTCACTAAGGGTATAGTAGTTTAGTTGAATGAATATCATTTGTCACTAAGGATCTCTCGATTATCCAATCTAGTAGCAACATTAAAATATGAACAAATCCTTCACATCTACATGTATTAGTCACATACATATTTCGTCAAATATATACAATGCACCACACACATAGAGCAAGAAGTAAACATCTCATAGAAATAAGAAAATTGGCATATCCATAGTTCATATATCAACAATCACATCATAGTTTCTCCCTAATCCTAGAATGTAAAGTATCTACTCCAAAAATAAGGGGAGAATGCACGAAGACAAGAAAGTAAACATTCTACACCCTAATCTAAAGAAAGGGGGCCGAAATGCTTAGCTAGATGAAATATTTGTCTTCGGGAAATCTCTCCTTGCTTGGATGATGTATGAAGTGGAGAAAACGGTCTCGAATCATCGATGGAGAGCCCTAGAAAATGGTGGTGGCTGGACCTTGTGGGTTTCCTTGAAGGGAAGAAAACCCTCCTTCTCACAAAGGAAAAAAAATCCCCTTTTATAGGCAGGGGGCACGACCCTTGCCTTCTGGACACACAGTCGTGCTTGGAAGGCATTGCTAGAGGCTGGGGTTCAGCTGGCTAGAGACACGATCGTGCTTGGATGGCATGACCCCTGTGTGAGAAGGCACTGGAGGCAAGGTACGCCCCTTGGCTAATATCTCCCAGAATCTCACACGATTGTGCCTCTGGGCACGACCGTGGCCTTGGTTCCTGCTGGGGCTGAGGCACGACCGTGCTTGGATGGCATGACCATGGCCTTGGCTGCTCTGCTTTATGCTCTGCTTCCCACTCTGCTTTTTGTTCAGCTCTCCATTTAAGCTTCATTTTGCTCCAAAATGCTTCTTGTTAATGAAAATAAAGAAGGATTAGATCTTCGAACAAAATAGAGTAAAAAGCATGACAATATGATAAAATAGCGTGCGATAATATAGATCATAATCAATGAAATGAAGTAGATGTGCATCATAAAGTGTTTAGAAACATATATAATCTACGCACATCACTCCTCTATCTGGAAATCGTAATCCTCCAAATCTTTGAAACCTACAAAAAAAAGTTTGGACAAGTAAAATTAAGTAGAGGGTATGGGTTAGGAAAAAGATAAAATAAAATATTAAATGAAAACAAGAACGAACTTGGGTTGCCTCCCAAGAAGCGCTTGTTTTAAGTCATTAGCTCGACCCCTTATTTGGTCCATCTAAATCTCACCCTTAGAGGGGTGAGATATTTTTGTATTTTCTTTAATATGGCCTAAAATGTGGAGGGAGCTATCCTCGTGGGATCCATTATATGAAGCTCTGCTCCCTCCTTCTTCTTCTTTTGGTTGTTCTTTCTGGAGGATGGAGAAGGTTCAGTTGAAGAATACACCTCCCACACACATGTTCTAAAAGATCGGAAGAAATATTTACTTTGCAGTGATTAAAGGTACCTGAAGGTTCCAAACAAGTGGATGCGACTTCCTCTGGGTCAAGTAAGGATTCTAGCTCTAGCTCAGGTGATGGTGTCTCTAAAGGTCATGATTCTTGGGGCCTTGCCTCTTCTGTAAGAGTCCTTACACTTTGATTATCAACGAAATCAATCCTTGTAACCTCCATAATTTCAAGTGGTTGTGCGAACAAAGGAAGTGATTCTTGGGGCATTGCTTCCATAGAACAAGTCCACTAACATTAATCTCTTCGATAGGAGAGTCAACATCTTCATATGTAGTCTTAAACAATTCATTCTCATCATTAGAAAACTCAATATTACCATTAACAAATATTACCATCTTCATATGTAGTCTTACCAAATTTGCAAGACACCACATCTCCATCACAATCATCATCACAGAATTTGTCAAATTCTTTATTGTTCTTAGCTTCCACCGCCCTATGTGGAAAAGACATTTGAGGTACATGGGTCCTTGGTGGAGGCATCGAGATGAATTCATCTTCAATGATAGCTTGAGGCATATGAATCACATGATGAGGAAATTGTATCTGTGGTGTATAAATCCTTGTTGGAGTGGTGGGTGGGTCGAGTTTTCTTAAGGGTTGTAATGGAGGGGTAACGCATTATGAACTCAACTTATTGACTTGGCTTCTAATGGTCTAAACCTCTCATTTGACTTGATGATATTTTTTATATGATTTTCAAGACTTTTGAGTGGTTGCAACAGTTCTTGTTCTTCGTTCATATCTGAATTCATGGCTTGCACTTCTGAGAATGTTGGGGAAGATTCCATCCAATCTTGATTTGACCACAGTTGGAGGTTCTGTGTCATTTGATCAATTAAGTCATATGCTTTGTTCAAAGTTTTGTTCATCAATGAACCTCCTACAACAAAATTCAATAATGTCTTATCTGAAAATGAAATCCCCTTATAGAATAAATGGATAGTGAGTTATTTCTCCAACCCATGATGAGAACATTGTTTTAATAAGCCTTTAAATCTCTCCATACTTCGAATAGTGATTCTTCTCCTGTTTATGCAAAATTCATGACTTAATTTCTCATAAATGTTATCCTGCTTGGTGGGAAAAGTATTTCAAAAAGCGTTGCTCCAATTGTTCCCATCTTGTTATGCTTCGTGGACGAAGAGAATTTAATAAAGTCTTTGCTTTTCCCTTGAGGCTGAATGGAAATACCAACAACTTAATAGCATTCTTTGAGACCCCTTCACACTTCACCGTACTATAATATTCTTGAAATACCTCAAGGTGAAAGTATGAATTTTCAGAATTTTCTCCACCAAATTTGTGAGCTTGTATCAAAGAAATTAAATCTGGATCAAGTTGGAAGTTGGCGGCATCAATATGTGGAGGTATAATAGGATCCAATAGTCTTACGGATAAAGGTGCGCAAAAATCTCATAAAGGCCTGTTTATCATGTCGGTTCGCTTCATATCTTAAAAAATTGGTAGGTTCTTGGGAATAAAATCACAATCACCTACAAATCAAAATTATTAGAAAAGCAAAGGTATAAAATTAAAAATAAACAAGAAAAATGTAAAATTTATCAACAAAAAGAAAATGTTATGAACAAGTAAACAAAATGCAGTATTTTTGGATTATGTATGTGAAAAAGCAAAATACAGATTTTTATTAATAAAAAAAATTAGATTAACTAAATTGCTAGTCAACTAATGTTAATAAAAAATAGTCACCGACAACGACGCCAAAAACTTGTTACGTCCCCGCAAGTGCACAGTTACGTCGTCAGTAATATAAAAGATTATCGTATACATATAGACTGTTGATTAAGCACTAGTTGAGTTCGCAAAAGAAGTTATCTAGACAGTCAAAGTTTGGAAGCTTGTGAATTAGAGAGAAGGAGAGAGAGAGAGCAAGAGAGGGAGTCTTGAGAGAGGAGGTTGAGAGAGTTGAGAAGGTTTCTGGGAAGATGATTCTAGGGTTTCGATTTCATTATGATGTTAATTAATGTCTCTAATGTATATTCACCTCCTTATTTTTCATGCTTATATTCTTATAGGGATTCTAACAAATTTTCAGAATAAAAGACCATTAGAATGTCCTAGTAAGGAATAACTCCTATGTAAAGGTCTTTTGACTCTAGGAAGTGGGTAAGCATCGATACCATTTGTCACTAAGGGTATGTAAGTTCGGTTAAATAGATATCTTCTATCATTAAGGATCCCTCGATTATCCAGTCTAGTAGCAACCTCAATATAAAGGCAAATCCCTTACTTCTACATGCATTACTCGTACACACATTTTATCAAACATATAGTAGGCACAATACACATAGAACAAGACATAAATACTTCATTAAACAATCAAATGACATATACATAGTTCATACATCAATGACACATCATAATTACTCCCTACATCCTAGAAATGGGAGAATTTACTCCATTACAAGGGAATAGAACCAAGAGATGAAGATAATAGCAAATTATAACTCAATATATGAAAATAGAGAGAAGAGAATACTTATCCTTGAAGTCCGGCGTCGTTGGAGGTGTTCCCTTACTCCAGAGGTGGATGGATCGTCGAGGAGGAGGAGATGGAAACTCTAGAATTTTCCCCTAAGGTGAGAACCCTTCCCCAAGGAGAGAAGTTGAACTTCAAACCAAAGATATCAAATAGGGATGAAAAATCCCCTTTTATAGCGGGCCCTACCACCTGGACACACGGTCGTGCCTGGAAGGCATGGCCTGGGCTTGAGGAGCTGCTTTGTGGAGGCACGGTCGTGCCTGGTTGGCACAACTCCTAGCTGAAGAGAATGCATAGTTGTGCCTGGATGACACGACCATGTGTTGAGGAGACACAGGTTGGAAGCCTGACCGTGCCTGTTTGGCACGCCCCCTATCGGAGAAACCACTGAAGACTAGGCACGACTGTGCCTTTTGGGCACGGCCTGGGCTTGAGG